>CAMXCT020006634.1:46751-85227 GCA_947184155.2 Cladocopium goreaui | reverse complement strand
ATGAAGATGTATAATGAAGATGTATTATCTCAGCTTCTTTTTTTGGAAGAACCCTACACTCAGGCGCTCTCGGGAAAAACAGAACCCGGACACAAGTATGGCTATGGGTAGCTGCTGCAGGTTTGCCTGGGCATCAGCCGCTGCTAGCGTTCGCGGATTTTCCAAGCCTGTCCTATTTTTCTGGGTACGTCAAAGCGCAGTATCTCTTCATCAACAGCGTGCGATATAGAGAAAAAAAGCCGCTAAGCCAGGTTACAAGTCACCACTGCTATCGGAGATTCACCCCTCCTGCTTTTGAGTCGAATGTGTGAGCATCTCCTTGATTCATTTCTTCAGCACGGGGTGGTATACCCTTGATGCCCTCCATGTGTGCCAAAAGCCAATCCAAATCATCCCGTGTTGGGACCAAATGGCCATAGGAAGTCACTCTGCCAATACTCCCTGAATCCATGTCTGCAATGGCAGCATTGAGGATGACGACTACATGATCATACTTCTCCTTGCGCGATTTCACGTACGATTGCTCTTGCAACGAGGGAAATGTTGAAAGCGCAGAGAACTACAAGTATTACAAGTAGTACCCGGACAACCCGGGGGCGGAAGTTTCAAAATTGAAACGCTTATGCTTAGAGCCTATAGAACCGAGCCCTGATCTCATCGCAGCTTCTCTTGGAAATTGATCATTGCATCCCATTGCCACCGCGGTCTGTGTCATCTCATCTCATGTCATATCGTGTCTTCTCAGCGTTTTTTTAACCTCATTTCATCTCATCTCATGTCTTCTCTCCTTTTCTCAGCTCTTCTCAGCTGATCACAACTCTTCTCAGCTCATCTGAGCTCTTCTCTTTCCAGATCTTCTCAGCTTCTCCATTCTACGCAGCTCGTTCCAACTTAGCTCTTCACCGCTCTTCTAATGCCCGGTCGCCTCAAATCTCACCATATCTGAGCTCTTCTCAGATTTTCTCAGCTCATGTCAGCTCATGTCAGCTCATGTCAGCTCATCTTATGTCTTCTCATCTCTTCTCTCCTCTTCTCACATCTTCGAAGCTCTTCTTACATCTTCTCAGCCCTTCTCGCCTCATCTCAGCTCTTCGCAGCTCACTCTCAGATAATCTCACCTCTTCTCTGGCCCAAAACCTGCTCCAAAACAAGATCTCGGCGCCAAAGCAAAAAAAAAGGTACGGTTTCGCGAAGACTTTTCAAAAGGAAATGTAAAGGAAAATGAAAAGCGCCAAAAACGAGAAGAAACAGCGAAAGTTCATTATACCACAACCCTGCAATTTCAACTCGTGAAAACGAAGCTTTCGCGCGAGACTTCCATAAAAAAGCGAGATACTTGAGATGTAAAAACGAAGCTTTCGTGCGAAACTTCCTTCAAAGGGTGCTGTGTACTGATGTGAAAACGAAGCTTTCGACGTTGACGATGCGAAAACGAAGCTTTTGTGCGAGAATGCCCTCAGAAACTGGAAGTTGAAGATGTGAAAACGAAGCTTTCGTGAGAGACTTCAAACAAAAACTGAAAGTTGACGATGTGAAAACGAAGCTTTCGTGCGAGACTTCAGCCAAAAGCTGAAAATTGACGATGTGAAAACAAAAGCTTTCGTGCGAGACTTCAATTAAAAACTGAAAGTTGACGATGTGAAAACGAAGCTTTCGTGCAAGACTTCAGCCAAAACCTAAAGGTTGAAGATGTGAAAACGAAGCTTTCGTGCGAGACTTCCTTCAAAAACTGACAACTTCAAGTTTCCAAAACGACGCCTGAAGTGGCAGTTGCATTGCCCGGCCAAGCCGAGAATGATCCGAGCATGACCCGGCACACCCGAGACCGTCTCGCAACCGTCGCGCGGCAGACCTTCCTCTGCTGCAAAGTGCAGCATTTCGCACTCCGCCATTTCTCAAAACGTATTCGTGCGAGACTTCCCTCAAAAAGTGAAAGTTGACTATGTGAAAAGGAAGCTTTCGTGTGAGGCTTTCCTTCAGAAAGCGAAATAGCTGAAGATGTAAAGCGAAGCTTTCGTGCGAGGCTTCTACAAAAACTGGAAATTGAGGTCGTAAAAGCGAAGCTTTCGTGCGAGACTTCTCTCAAAAAGTGTAAGTTGACGATGTGAAAACGAAGTTTCCGTGGGAGAATTCAGTCAAAACTAAAAGTTGCCAGTTGCAGTGACATCCGTTGCAGCGACAATCAGTCCATTGCAGCGACGCCCGTTCCAGTGACATCCATTGCAGTGACATCCATTGCAGCGGCATCCATTGCAGTGACATCCGTTCCAGTGACATCCATTGCAGTGACATCCATTGCAGTGACATCCATTGCAGTGACATCCATTGCAATGACATCCATTGCAGCGACATCGATTCCAGGGACATCCATTGCAGTGACATCCATTGCATTACGCCCGAAGATCCGTAACACGCAAGTAAAAATTTCTATATAAACTTCCTTTGGCAAGTACGTACGAAGAAAAACATCTTTACACCATTTCTACGATGTCATCCATGAAAAGCTTGGAATGGCACCTACAGTGACACATGTCAAAAACTAGCTGACCGCTGCACAAATGAAAAATAAGGGGCATGAATACGAGGCCAACAGCAGCTTGCATGTCTGCAACAGCATCACACGTCCTCAGCTAGATAGCCACTGCGCGCGGCATATTCCATATGCTTGGCCACACCAATCACCAATTCGTCTTTGCTCCTGCAACACAGAGTGACGATTGCGTTCGACGTGTGTTGATGTCTGTCTGCTCTTAAGAGGCTTGTCAAGCCGAACCGAGAACAATCAATGAATCAATGACTACGCAAACACCGCAGATTTTCAGAGCTGGTAAATGAATTATTATATGATCAAACGACCCGTGGGGTAACTTCTAATATAACACAATGCCCTGCAGCTTCAAGCAGCAACTCTTCAGGTCAAGGCAGCAAGCACACCAGTTCTCCACTCCACGGGAAGTCAGCTGTAATGTGTGGATACAGACACACACGCACACACACACACAATGTGGGTTGGTCTGAAAATAACAAAGAAAAAACCCAGTGATTTTCATCATTTCCCCCGTCAGATTGCCGGCCTGGACCCCCCTTGAAAACCCATTGACCATGGCCGAACTCCAGTGCCTCTTTGCCACGTTGCCAGCCATGGTGGCAATCATCCGATGGATGCGCCTGTCTCTCTGCTCCTCTGTCTCCTGCTCACATCGGGGGTTAAAAGAATCATAGACAGCATGGTGTGTCAACTTGATGCATGCATTCAAATAGCGCCGAACCTGTATGCAGCCTTGAAGTGGCTCAAAATATGCCGCTTGAAAAGGGACCCTGGATTTCCACCCAAATCAACTTCACCGACTCCACACTTTCATCTCACCCAGCACAGAGCACCGTCAAACGATTGAACGTGGGCATTTGGCACTCGATGGCTCCAGAGATGCTGCTGACCTGCGCAAAGTTCAACTGCTGTTCAACTGCTAGACACCACAGAATTCTGAGGTGGTGTGAAGGCAAAATACAGGACGCCCCGGCTCAGGGAAAACATGTGGAACATTGCAAATTCCTCGCAACTGGCAGTTGGGTTTCATCTGACTTTAGTTTCTGTTTTGATGTGCTTTGATCATTTAATCCTACCGCGCGAACCATGGATTTTGAAAACTCTTATCCCCAAGGCTGAGTTTGAATGGCCCCACTGCCTCCCACCATCAGCGGGTTAAGCCAAAGTGGCTTCGACCACAGAACATCTTCAGTGACATCTGGTGTAGCTGTTGCAGAAACATTCCGGGCAACTATTTTGAAGTTTCCTTACTTGGCGGATGTCGAGAGTAGAACTCCAAGCCCAGCCTCTGCTTCAAGGCTTGCTTCTCCGCCCAGCAACCAGCATTCTGCATGCCAAGGCTGTGTTACATCGGCAGACAAGCAAGACACAAAATTGAGGGGCTGCAAAAACGTCTAGGTGATCAATGGACCCCTTGGGCTCGGCATAAGCTGCCTTGCGCCTAGCATCCTTTCTAGAGTTAGAAGGGCTGTAGCCAGTGTGGGAAGCGGCTCTGCTTGTGTTGTCTGGGAAACATGTCAGTAACAATGCGCACTTCAAGGGAGGTCGCTGCGAGGCTGCCGTGTTTTTTCTCAATCCTTTTGGAGCTGTGCAGAGTGGCTTCACAGCACGGCGGTCCAAACTTTGGTCCATGCTCATATACCTTCATGATAGGTACCTATACATCCACGGAATTCTGGGTCCACGGTATGAAACGCTCCAGCAACAGCCCCTGAGTACAGGGTAGTATCAGGCTCCTGTAGAATTCTTCGTGGCAATGTAATAGGATCTATTCTTTCTTTCCATTCATGGGCCAGGAAAATGCTGAAACTGAAGTGCTCAAGCTACTAGCTCAAGCAATGTGGAAAATTGTCCGTACCTCCCCGCAAAATCTGGCCATATTCTTGCTATTTTTAGCTCCTCTATTCCGCTCAGCACAAAGTGCAACGCTCCCGGGATGCCTTGTGTCTTGTAGTCATAGGTGAAGTGAGCACACTGACTATGATCAGAACAGGTCCTGAAGGCTGTTGAACTGACTTCTTTCTTGAAGTCTCTGTGCCGGACCGACAGCCGACACGCATGTGTGGAGGACCCCCGGTAACCGCGAAAAAAATTGAAGACGGGTAAGGTTAACTTTTTTTGGGGTTACTGCCATCCTTTTCGGAGTAACTGACTTCTGGTCCGGGCTACTACCGTACTTTAGCATGTGTGAGCCACTGTTGAACCCACGGAACAAAGTTGCACTAAGCGTGCTTATCAAGCTACTACTCAGTCAACTTGTGTCAAATAGAGGCCCTGGCGCTTGGCAAGCTTTAAAGCTGTTGATGCTGGTACCTGCCAATTGACTTCAAGTCAACAATCGGCACCACAGGTCGGATCAAGAACAAAAACTTGAAGGAGGCTTCCATCAAAAAAAATCAAGACCGTGAGTGGCGAAACGCTTTCTTGTAGCAGCTTGTCTGCAAATTGACACTCTATAATAGCATCGCGCAACTCAAGAGCCATGGATGTTTGCCATTTCCTAGGACTAGGATTTCGGGCTACGCTGGGATACGCGGAGAACATGACTGAGGTGGGGACTTGATGGTTTTCCGCGTCTTTCGTATCCGAAACCGACTTCACAATCAGGAGTGTCCAGGGCCAGTGCGACTCCAAACAAGACTCGCAGCGGTAGCATTGTGACTTGATCAGTAAATGCCTGCAGTGTTGAGCTACAGATCTTACGCCAAAAAAAGCAGAATCACCACGCCGCACTTTGCCGACGGCTGGAATGATACATTTGAAGAAACTTCTAAGACCTACAAATCACATCTTTGAGACAGGCTGCGGCTTATTCAAAAAAACAAGCAAACTGTGGAAAGAACCTGAATGACTATGGAGAACACTGCGCTGTCTAAAGCTTTCCCCGGCATGAATAGACAGTTTGCAAGACTTGGCCTGAAGCAACACCCTTCCTTGTGCACGATATGGTTCAAGGTGTGGGATGCAAAGGTTTGGATTGGTATATCAGACTGACCTTTTAGAATCCGCACGTCCCTGAATCTTGCCCAGGTCTTGGCACTTGCTCCCGCACCAAGAATCTTGTGCTTTGGGCCAAGACTTTTTGCACTCAAGTGAGAATAGCAGCAAATCCTCAATCTTTCTGATTGAGTGAACGTAATGCCTCACACAGAACGAGTGTCAATGAGGAACAGGCAAAAAAAGGGAATTGATTCGTAGTTCGCCCCTGCACGGATCACCCGGGCCTCTTGTAAAGACGCCAGTTGTTGTTCCCGCTTTTGTTGGCGCTCTTCAAAACTTAAACCCTTGACCTCCCAGAGGCAGAAAACTGTAGTGTGATGCCAAAAGAGGGAAGGCGCATTCCGCTTGCGAGGCCGTTGGTCTCTACAGTAGAGGCTCTAGGGACGTCGTTAGAAACAGTCCCACCAAACCTTGCAGCAGACTAAGAGAGGGACAGAGCATGAGGCATCCAGCTCTTCCAAATAGCTGTCCAATGCCTCGCACACAGGGTCAACTAATCTTTAGGTTTCTCTTGCTTCCAAAGGAACCTCAATGAGCACATTCCGAAGATTCCAAAGAAACAGGTCCGGTCCGGTCCTTGACCTCTTTCTGGTAGCTTTTGAGGTCGGCATTCCCTCTGACCAAATCGGACTCAAGTTTCGTGAAGGTTTGGCTGTTGTACTCCGCATCCTGAGAGCACATGAAACCCACAAAGAATACCAGGCGAGAACACTATGACAGGAAGCACATGGCATGCACAGCAAATCTCAAGTGGGGGCCGATAGAACTGACATATGTTGACATCCTTTCCAATGAAGCGATTGTCCCTTTGGCTTGCACACCAGCCTTCTGGAAGGTCGCAAGCCTTATCTGTGTGGCTGACTCCATCTCCTCAGTCTTGGGCGGTGACAGAAAAAATCAAAGTATCGAAAACCCTCGCAGACTTGAATGTCCGGAAAGTGCAACGAGCTTGCCTGAAAATCGGCCGATGCCTGCTTTTCAGCTGTGCGAGTTTCCTGCGCGCACAGAGAAACATCAGTTATACCAGCATCGATGTTGTGAAGTACACCGGCAAAGCCGTGATCCTTTGCACATCATCGCACAAAGGGCGAAAAAAACAAGCGTTGGGTTGAAATTTGCGAAAGAGTGGCGCTGCCGCTATGGCAAACACAGTGCATACTTCACACCGCCCTAGCTCTTGGCCTCAAGTGGCAACTTTGGGTGTTTAATGCTTGCATCACTTGAGAACTACATGAGACTTACTTCCTACTTGATACTTCCAAAGGCCTCTTCAAGCTCAGCAAAATTGTCCATCGAAACTTGCAGAAGACTAACGACGCCAGAGCCTTGGCAAGCCATACTCCTAGTCATTGTGAGGTAGTAGCTATGAGGTAGTGGTGGTAAAGACGTATGCAAAAAAGCACAGACCTAATCTTCACCTGAACATTCATAAGGACAGAACTATTGCCCTTACTTGCTCCCTGCTATCAAGGACTTGCATACCCCAAAAACCATGGGTCTCTTGTCTTTCCATCGCGTTCCGGCGTTCCAGCAGTGGCCTTGTGCCTTGGCCTTGTAGCCATGCTTGTCCCCTTTCACCTCAAACTGTTGAAACCACATGTGCGCAAATCTGTCTATCTGTCTATCTATCTATCTATCTATCTGCCTACCTACGTATCCATCTGCCCATCTATCTACTGTGGATGGAAGAAATCCGAAGCCAGTTGACCGCTAGCTTTTCTCATTATTTATAGGGTTTCAACCATCCAAGGTGGTGGAGGATTTCTTCCATCCACAGAATCTACCTATCTACCTATCTACCTATCTACTTACCTACGTATCTACCTATCAGTCTATCAATCCTATCTTATCCCAGTAGTACCGCACAAGGCGGTGGGGGAAGTTTCAAAAATAGGAAACCTATAGGAGAGGTTGGTTGTTGTGAATCACGGATGGCGGAGCAAATCCACTGATGGACTGAAAGGTGGTTGGGGTTGTGTTTTTTGGAGTGGTTACAATGGTTGCAGTGGTCACCTGGTCGGTCACCTCATCCACAACTGCTGGATGTAGTGTGGTGTAGTGCAGCTGTATTTGTAGCTGTAGCGTAGTGGAGTTGTAGTTGTGGTGTAATGTAATTAGCGTAGTGTAGTTGCAGTTGCATGTGTGGTGGTGTAATGAGTGTAGCGTAAGGAAATGTAGGGTAGTGTAGTGTAGTGTAATTAGTGAAGCGTAGTGGTGTGGTGTAGTGTAATTTGTGAAGCGTAGCGTGGTGTGGTGTGGCGTGGTGTAGTGTAATTAGTGTAGTGTCGTGTCGTGTCGCGTCGTGTAGCGTTGTGTAGCGTAGTGTTATGTAGTTGTAGTTGTAACCTAGTTGTAGTTGTAATTAGTATAGTGTAGTTGTCGAAGGAAGTTTAGAAGTCAAACCGACAATATGGACAGATGAAAAGCAGAGATGGGAAGAGTAAGAGAAGAGAAGAGAAGAGAAGAGACGAGACGAGAAGAGAAGAGAAAAAGAAAGAAGCTCAAAAAGAGAAAGTCTCAGAAGAAAGAGGATCCAGGCGCGCGAAAAGGTAGGAAAGTCGCGAAACACTATGTTTTTCCACTGATTTGTGGCTCCGGAGGGTCGAAAAGTAGGCTCGCTAAAGCGGCGGGTGCGGAGCCAGCTGGCCAAATGAGAGGTGAAAAAGTGCACGCCGCTGTGGCGCGAAGCACGTTTGCAACTGAAAAAGCTAAAAGCAACTCACGTTCGGACCACTTTTGGAAGTTGAGATGTCGAAAAAGTGCACGCCGTTGTGGCGCGAAGCACATTTCCAAGTCAAAATGCACAAAGCACCTCATGTTCGGACCACTTTTGGAAGTTGAGCACATTTATTTCGAAGCGAAAATGTATAAAGCACACCAGGTCAGAACCACTTTGATAGATAGATAGATAGATAGATAGATAGATAGATAGATTAGATAGATAGATAGATAGATAGATAGATAGATAGATAGATAGATAGATTAGATAGATAGATAGATTAGATAGATTAGATAGATTAGATTAGATTAGATTAGATTAGATTAGATTAGATTAGATTAGATTAGATTAGATAGATAGATAGATAGATACTTCCTGACTTCCTGACTTACTTACTTGCTGACTTACTGACTGACTTGCTGACTTACTTACTTACTTACTTACTGACTTACTGACTTGCTGACTTACTGACTTACTTACTTGTTGACTTACTTGTTGACTTACTTACCGATACTAACTAACTAACTTACTTACTCACTTACTCACTCACTCACTCACGTACTTACTTACTTATACATCTACATACTTGTACATACTTATACATACTTATATACGTACTTATATACATACTTATATACATACTTATATACATACTTATATACATACTTATATACATACTTATATACATACTTCTAAACATTCTTCTATACATACTTCTATACATACTTCTATACATACTTATATACATACTTGTATACATACTTCTACACATACTTCTACACATACTTGTACACATACTTCTACACATCTTCTACATATACTTGCATACATACATACATACATACCATACCATACAATGCAATACAGTTCAATACAGTTCAATACAATACAATAACATACAATACATACATTACATACGTTACATACATTACATACACACCATACATACATTACATACAATACATACATTACATACATTACATACATACCATACATACGATACACACCATACATACCATAATAAACACCATGCATACCATACATACCATACATACCATACATACCATACATACCATACGTACCATACGTACCATAATACATACCATACTTACCAAAATACATACCATACTTACCATACTATACCATACTATACCATACATACCATACATACCACACAACCATACACACCATACTTACCATACATACCTACATACCTACATACCATTACATTACGTTACGTTACATTACATTACATTACATACATACATATCTACATGTATGATCATGTATGTAGATGGACGTATAACACAATAGAATCAGTCGTGTCAAGCAATGTAAACATGATGCAATGAATCCGCTGGTCAGGTGTGGAGCAATGGGAAACATGCAAAGAATGTATGATTCATCGAGGATGTGAAACCTGAATTGAAGACAAACCTGCACCAAACTAGAACTCATTTTTTTTCGGTACCCCACCGGTGCTTCGTCGTATACTTCTTGAAGAACTGACAATGCTTCCTTGAGCACTCTTTGGTCCTATCAAATAAACAAAGAAACATCCTGCATTGTGTGTTCTGCAGTGGTGTCCTGATCTCTGAAAAATGGAATTCCCTTGGCGCATCCACAGAATCAACGCTATTGGCTATTGAATAAACATGAATAAACAATGATGTGGTGGAAAGCGCAGTCCTCCTCATACATGATGAGATCAGATGTGGCCTCGCCACGCATGGTTGTTCGACGGACTTCACGTGCTTTCGTGAATTCAGCTGATGCAATGTTGATATACGCACAAGCACCCGCATTCGCCCACAACATCTTTTTGCACCTTTGCCAGCAAACCAATCAACCAGAGTTTACATTCAGTGTTTTTTTCCCCGGCATCAAGGGCTTTTAATTTCAGCCCTTCGGTGTTTTTGGGCGCGGAGTTGCTGCACAGCTGCTTCCTTTGTTTGTTAGCACACGGCAACTGCTACTTCAGTATGCCAGAGATCCCTGCTAACAACATTGATTTAGAGCTGCTGAGAAGGCTCGCAGCATGCCATGGGCAGGCAGAAGTGTTTCCACGATGCACGCATATACCAGCTTAGCTGAAACAATATGGGTACGTAGGTACGTAGGTACGTAGGTGCGTAGGTACATAGGTACCTAGGTACGTAGGTACGGACGTACGGAAGTACGTAGGTACGTAGGTACGGACGTACAAACGTACGGCCGTAGTAAGGTATGTAGGTATGTAGGTATGTAGGTATGTAGGTGTGTAGGTGTGTAGGTGTGTAGGTGTGTAGGTATGTAGGTATGTAGGTATGCAGGTAGGTAGGTAGATAGGTATGTAGGAATGTAATTAGCTATGTAGGCATGTATGTATGTATGTATGTATGTATGAAGGTATGCATGGATGTATGTATGGATGCATGCATGTATGTATGTATGTATGCATGCATGTATGTGTGTATGTGTTTGTATGTATGCATCTATGTATGCATGCATGCATGCATGTATGTGCGTGCGCAGGGGTAGGTACATGCGTAAGCACGTATGTATGTATCAATAAAGCCGTATAAACAAGTACACATTGACATCTGCCACGCGCACACACTAGACAAGAATGGATCATTTGAGTGATCCGGCAGGAACTGAATCCTGAAACATGCAGATTAGATAGGAAACAAAGAAATCAACGATGCATCTTCAAATAATAGAAGTTCTCCTGCATGGTCTCCATGTCCAAAAACGTCATCAAAATACATTGGCGACATGATATTGACGAAAAAATCAAAATACAATCGGCGATGTGGTTTCGGCGAAATGAGCAAAATACATCGGCGACATGGTTTCGGCGAAAATACAGATTGTGGCAACCGTGAAGAAATAAAATTGACTTGGAGGTTCTTGGGTTGAGCCCATCACCAGACATTGACAATTGAATGGAAGTAAACCCTGAACAACAGGTAGTCACAACAATGCAGGTACACCAGGGTGATCAGCCCCGGCTTCCACCATCATGCATAGCTTCGTTGGCATGCGTTTGCATGATGGCCGCATGCCCCCTGCATAAACAGAAAACGAACAAACGTCGAAGTTTTACATCTCTACAGATGAGTCACACACACACACCCTGCCAAAGCAGGGCTTCATTTTTGGAAGAATATAGCGGTCGTACGTGTCGATGCACGAATTGTTGTGAACCTTCGAAATTGTGACTTACAAGGCTGCTGTCAGTCTATTCAGAAGTTGAGCTCGAAGCTTGCTGCAGAACTTGGATTGCGTCGTGGAAGCTCATGTGTGCCACCATTCTCCATGGGTCGCTAAGTTCCCCAGATGCCGTAGCTGCCGTCAGTGAATCCGATAACTGCCTGGCCAAAGCCGGGATAGTAGTGACATGTCCTGCTTCGTCTGGCGATGGAGTCGTCTCAATGGCTACGTTGCGAAAAGGATTGTTCCCATGTAGTAGAGGAATTTCAAAATGATGGCGCCAATAAGCTGCAGTTTGCAAGGACCATTCAGAGGCCATAGAAGAAGTGTTCAGGATCTCGACATTTAGAAATTCCCGAAGTTGGTATCTCCTCAATAAATAGCTCACGTTCGTTGTTGGAGTGTGTAAAGATCTTGAAGTGAATCTGATGAACCACTCGTGCGGTAAAGTGTGCATGGCGGTGAGCACTGAAATGTGGAGGATCGTGTGTCGGGAAAGGAACAGCAGGTTGAGGAGGGGCTGAGTATGTGTCCATAGGTGCCGCTGCCGCTAGGTCACTAGAGGTACTCATTGGTTCCAAAGATGCCGAAGGAGTCGAGGTCGGGTTTGTAGAGGCATCGATAGTACTTGCATCGGGAACGAGTGTAGAGTGGGTTCCGCGATTCGAGGTCAAAGGCGATCCCAAGCCCGCTGAAGTTGCGTCACACTTGTTCTCCATGGGTGAAACAATAACTCAGATGAAATTTTGAGAAAACCAAAAGCTGAGGGGACGAAAAATGTGACCAACCAGGAACAACGTGGAATGACAAGGAGCATCAAAGGTAGATACGCTGCATCCGCCATTCATTGATCGAAGAAATCTAATGATATCACAAACAGGATTCAGTTCCTAAAACCTAGAAGTCGTGCGTTGTGCCACTCCAGGCCCTTGTTCAGGTCAGCCACAATAGGCATAAACGGCTTTCAAGTTCCAGCGAGTTAGGTGCACAATATGTTTGACCTCACCAGAGAACCGTCAAAAGAAAGAAGACCACACCTAAAGATCGTGTACCTGCCTGCGTTCTGTCTCATGTAATGTAACTGCAAAGGTTGCTGCGAAAGAAGGAGGTTTCTGAATGTTCAGAACAGCTTCAAAGATGAAGAAATGCGTCGGCGAGGAATCCCTGGGACCACAGGAGGGGCGGGACTTCGTCAAAGGCACAAAACGGTAAGGCCATCTGTTGCACATTACTTAAACGAATTACTAATTCAAAAGTGTAAATTCGGAAGTCAATTCAGTCGACATTGACCCCAACTGGGGTTGCCTCAATTGGCCCTATGGCACCATGTCGGAGTCACCATAGGAATCACACTAGACAAGAATGGATCATTTGAGTGATCCGGAAGGAACTGAATCCTGAAACATGCAGATTAGATAGGAAACAAAGAAATCAACGATGCATCTTCAAATAATAGAAGTTCTCCTGCATGGTCTCCATGTCCAAAAACGTCATCAAAATACATTGGCGACATGATATTGACGAAAAAATCAAAATACAATCGGCGATGTGGTTTCGGCGAAATGAGCAAAATACATCGGCGACATGGTTTCGGCGAAAATACAGATTGTGGCAACCGTGAAGAAAAAAATTGACTTGGAGGTTCTTGGGTTGAGCCTCTTCCCATCACCAGACATTGACAATTGAATGGAAGCAAACCCTGAACAACAGGTAGTCACAACAATGCAGGTACACCAGGGTGATCAGCCCCGGCTTCCACCATCATGCATAGCTTCGTTGGCATGCGTTTGCATGATGGCCGCATGCCCCCTGCAGAAACAAAAAACGAACAAACGTCGAAGTTTTACATCTCTACAGATGAGTCACACACACATACGTCTGCACATAAATGTACAATACACACACATGTATATATATATATATGTATATTTAATAGATTTTAATAGTATTTATATTATATTTATATTTACAGTTGTCTATTTATTACAGTAGGTACATCTAGGTACATATGCATTTACACATATGAAGTATGCATGTACACATGAAGACACCTATATACTTGTCACATGTCCTTATGTAAACATACATGCACTTCTATTGCGTTATACTGCATCACATTGCCTTACGGTCCATTGCCATGCATTGCAGTTCGTTCTTGTGCATGACAATGTATTTCATTACATGGCAACACTGTACCATGCCATACTGTTCCGTTGAATTGCATTGCATTGCATTGCGTTGCATTGTATTCGGTACCGTACATTGCATTACAATATATACAGTGTCCATACAATCCAACCTGAGACAATGCATCATCACATGATGGGCATAGTAGACTCTAAGCAAAGCATACACAACATGACCGAGCAAAAACAATGCCGCAAAAAACCAGCAATCAAAGCATGTGAACGCATAACACGCGAAGCAAACCATGACACAACACATGCAACGTGTATATATATACATGCTTATATCGTACCCCCCAAGATCAGTGGTTTGAATCTATGATAGTTAGTATTGGGGGTGCCATATTGACTATATATATATTATATATATGTGTATATATATGTGTTGATTTCATATTCTGCTAAGATCAGTGGAGGTTAATATGATTTAGTATAAATAAATCGTGTATATGAAATCTTGTATCCAGGAAACTTCGCAAAGTTTTTTGGGTTCAAGGTTCAAGATTTGAGAGAAACTTTTTGACTCCAAGCCTTAAGTCTTGATGAGGGAAGTCTGGAAGAATGATCTGGATTCAAAAAGTTTCTCTCAAATCTTGAATCTTGAGTCCCAGAAACTTTGCAAAGTTTGCAAAGTTTCTTGACATAGAATATGCAGATTGATTCATCATTCATGGTTTTCTTTCTTGCCACTGTCCATGTCACAAAATCTCAATATTTTTCCAACATTACATTCCTGGCTTGCATAAAGCGGCAGGCATCATTTTGTACAGCCCCCTTACAGAAAGGAGCGCGACACTTCTTTGTAAGGAATATAGGGTTATGTCCAAAGAGACTTGCAGCTGTGCAAAGTTACAAAGGAATGCAGCACCTTTTAAAAGGAATATCAAGTTATTTTCAAAGTGACTTGCAGCTGTGCAAAGTTCTTTTAAAGAGGTAAAGAAATCGATGGAAGGAGGACAGCATTATTTCAGAATGGATCCTTTGAGTACCCATGTTTAGCGATTGTGGTATTCCTCAAAATGTTGGTGCAAGTGCGGGCAAAGCTGCCTTCACAAGGGGGTGAACCATTTGATTGGAACGCATATAATAATACAAAGAAGCATTACTATGAAGTACGGCTCTTCGGTGTATGTACAGTAATATTTTTTGAAAGAAACAGGTCATGGTTGTATGTGTGCAAACAGGTCATGGTTGTATGTGTGCAATATGCTACAGGTATATTACAGGTCAATTAAAGCAATAATAAATAAAGGTAGATTCAAGGTATAAGAATGTTATATGAATCGGTGTACTAAAGGTATATGAAATGGTATTGTAAAAAGTTCATTAGATTGTTGCTTCAAAGGTATATTAAATGATATACTAAAAGTATATGACATGGTTTATATATATATATACTAATACATATTATATCAGGAATATTTCAAAAGGAATATCAACGGATATTCGGATATTATATATTTATTAAAGGTATGATAAATGTATATCAAAAATATATTCAAAGTATTCTCATGTCTTGTTAAATGGTATACTAAAGGTGTATATATATATATATCATTGTATATTGAGGTATTTGTGTTGAAGGTATCTTCAAGGTATACTAAAGGTATTTTCAAGGTCAGGTCAATGATATATCAAAGGTAGATTCTTGGAATATCAAATGGTATACTAAAGGTACATCAGATTGTATACTAAGGGCAAATCACAGGTATATTAGATGGCATTTGAAAGGTATATCAAAAGCATATTAAAGGTATCCTAAAGTCAAGAAAATTGCAAAGAAAATTGTATTAAAAAGGTTTATATATCCGAAAGGTAGTATATTACATGGCATATAAAAGGAGCATGCAATAAGACAAATATGCATTGCTATGAAGCAATCTCTTGGGTGTATGTAGTATTTGTTGATAGAGCCAGGTCATGGTAGTATATGCGCAATGCCCTTCCATATGAACGAAACACCTGAACAAAACACGCAACAGTAATTTGAAGAAGTGAAGTCGTTCCTTAGAAGCAACTGTCATACAGAAAAAAGAAAGGGAGGCTGAAGTGCATTAAAGGAGGTATTGCATCCTTCCACATAGTACATTTTTCTGTAAGAATACGTCTTCCTTAAGGGAATACCTTGTCTTCAAGATCTTCAAGGCAATTATTTTGAAGAAGTAGAATCTTTCAAACAAGGGGTGTCAGAGGCACAGCATGCGCAACAGACACAATGCAGCGTGACTACCGAATGAACATCTGGAATTTGTTTTCGCAAGGCAAGAAACAACCGATACAAGGTTTCCTTGCATGGAAAGAACTCGACCAAAGATAACAACATATACCAAAAATTGAGCACAACAAAACGACACATAACACAACATACCACGCAAAAATATATGCTAACAAAACACAACAGGATAAGACAAAATAATGAAAACAAGTATTTAAGATCAAACAAAATACAGAACATCGCATACTATACTCATGATGATGGTTGAAGATGTCGGCAGGAACACTTTTCTTGCGCATTGGGTGTTGCTGGCATACACATACACCCACAACCATTCAAGGGTATTCACATATAAGCAAGCAATACACATGCATAAGGCACACCACATTCGGTACCATTTCGCTCCTTGGTTGTGCGCTATCTAGTTGTTTGCATTACTTTGGATTAGGTTGGATTGCGTGATATTCGACAGCATTTGATTTTGTTTACATCATATTTCCCTTATATCGCGCTGCAAGTCACAAAAACACATCGCTATACACTTCAGTGCGGTACACTGGCACTACATTACTGTATTTTGTTTATTTCAGGATTGGCCCATCTTTCTTTTTGAGCGCAAGAAAAGCAATGTAGATGGTTGATGCGGTTGATATCATTCAGGCAAAAGCCCAGAGGCAATGGATGAGGATAGCGGTGACTATGCTGGTGATGCTGGTGGTGCTGGTGATGCTAGTGATGCTGGTGATGCTAGCGATGCTGGTAATGCTGGCAATGCTGGTAATGCTGGTAAAGCTGATGCTAGTGATCGTGATTGTGATGGTGATGCTGATGGTGATGGTGCTTGTGGCGATGATGGTGGTGATGATGATGATGATGGTGATGGTGATGGTGGTGATGGTGATGATGATGATGATGATGGTGGTGATGGTGATGGTGATGATGATGATGATGATGATGATTATGATTATGATGATGATGATGATGATGATGGGCAACTATGATTTGACGAGACTTCTAGGACCAATCTTTTTTCAATAAGGATGTAGGATCAGGAAAGTGGCTGTCAAAGATGAAGCTGGGGAAGAGGGCTACGGCCATGATGTATACAAAATAACGCCTTAAAATGGAAGCCATGCTGGGCAAGGAAAACCCAAGAAGATTGCCTGCAAAAAGCTCTTCGAACCTCTACCATGTGGTCGCAGCAATGAATAAACAAGGAATTGAAACTACAACCATTTTAGGGTGGGGCCAAAATGAAAAAGTCTTCAATAATCTGAAAAAAGAACCCTGTGCCCTCCTCAGCGCCGACAAGGAAAATGCGCTAAAGGTTAAAGTCAGGCAGCCGGTGCTACCTGTCGTTACGTAACTTGAGACTTACATAATATTCAGCATACGTATCATGTGTATGAAAACGGTCATTTTTTTTTTTGGCCTTGGATGGCCTTGGCACCATACCTCCAGTATGAATGCTTGGGTAATGGACTGCGCACACTTGTTACCTCATGAACCCTCACGTGACCTCCTCACACTTATGGATCATTGGATCTCCAATCGAGAGTTGCCTTCTGCTTTTCTTTCTGTCGCTGCAACTTCGCTGCGCTGAGTGCTTCCTGCAAACGCGCGCCAGGTTGTAACGCTGGAAATGGACAAATTAAGAAAGCAAAGGCCCGGTGTGGCCGGGGGGCGAATTGCAGGAATCAGTGGCTTGCCTTCATCACACTAATCTCTTCTTTTCCTGTAGCAATGTCCGACTTCAGTGAAGCAAGCCTCAGCAGCAAAGGTGCAGACTCGAAATCTTGCACTGATAGCTAGAAAGCTAGTCAAACACTGCTAGGTTCACCTACACAGAGTCTAGGAAACCAACTCGGCGTTGATGGCAAGCATCTTTGTTTTCATCTTATCCGCTCTTGCGGTTTTGCTTGCCTTCCAGGGACACCAACAGCCCCATTTCTGTCTCACACGGTGACAAGCCATGTCTCTGAAGTGACGGTCCCTCAAAATCCCCCCGCCTTCGACTCATGTGTGTTTGCAAGTTCTGCCTTGCACCAAGCATCACGACGTGAATCTTGCGCTTGCTGCTCCTGCAGCTTGCTGAGCATGTCATGGATCATCGCCTGAACCAGGGCGGTACACCTCTTTACTATAATAAAATGTAGTGAATATGTCATGATCAACAGCACACACTCTTAGAGCCTACAGCAATTGGCAAGGCACCTTGACCTTCTGGAATACATCTTTCCTGCGAATATTTTTCGGCATGGTAGGATACCGTCCAATCAATTGTTGTCTCTTCGCATCATAGGAAGACTCACTTGCGGCTAATGACTACTGGCTTGAACAATGTGCTACTTGATCAAAATCAGCCTTCCCGAGGACTGTGTCTCCAGAAGCAGCGCAGCCAATCCAGGGCTGGTGGCTTTACTCATCAGTCGAGCCTCGAGAATTCAACGCAGATGTACAGTATCTGGGAAACCTTTAGGCAGCAAATTATCACAGCAGCATCGAAACCAAAATACGGAAAGGAACATGTCTTGACAAGCTCCCTGCTACCTTGCGACTGCTGAAGGCATGGATTTGCGCCTTGTCACTTTTTGATTCACACTCTTGACTCTGTCTCTGGCTTCGGAAAACAAGTGCCTTCCTGGCTTTCTGGCTCTAAGCGTTGCCCTCTGAGGACAGCACTTGGTCGGAAGCAAGCTGAAGAAAGCTAGTTGCCACCTCATATGCCCCATATTTTAACATTGGTGGCATGACCTTCGAACATCCGCAGCTGCATCCCACACAGTATGAGACCTGCGGCTTCTGCGGCCCGCTTAAAATCTTTACAGCCTGCGCGGCAAATGAGCTGGGGCGCCGTTTACGTAAATGTAGATTTTACTGTTGCAGTATGCCCTGAGAGGGGCTGAGCATCATAAAAGGCATGCGCCAACAAATGGGCATCCTTTCCTTTTTGATAACATCCTCTTCTTTTCCTCTCGACTTTTGCCGCATTTTGAAGTCCTCCCAAGAAGCTGACTTCCACATCAAGAAAAAACACTTTTCTCCGCAGTGCTCCATTCAAAACAAGATGCCCACAGGGATGAACAATTGAAGTCCTTAGCCTTGTCTTTCAAATCTGCCTGGAGTTGAACCAACTGCTGGTTCGTCACGGTTAGCCTCCTGCAAGCGAACGAATATCGGAACTGCACATGAAAGTGCAACAAAGTGGTGGCCGAGGGTTTTCTCCCTGCTGCCAATCAGTGCGTCCCCAGCCTGGTTGCAGAGATGAGATTGCTCTTGGCTTTACCAGCAGCCTGTCAAGTCCACAGCGCTGATTTTTTTTCTCGAAAGCAACGGCCCAATCGCACCTCCTCTGACGAAGCAATTGAGGACTTCAATTCTGTGAGGGCAGTCTGCCGAGCAGTCACTTCCTGATTGTTGTGTTTGGACCAACTTGAGGTGGCCCATCTCAGCGCATCCAAAAGTGTGGGTTTGGGAGGAATGGAACGAAGTGATGCTTCAGAGCTACGTATGTACAACTCAACCTGAGTTTCGCCCCAGGTAATGTATCATAGTGTATCAGGAAATCAGCCATTAATTGATGCACATTGATGCATTCACTCGATTGGTGGCTTTGAATGTCGGGAACCACTTCTACGGGGTTTCTCAGCGCTCCAAACAATCATCCCAATAGATCTCACATCCCAAGTGTATATATATATATATATAATCAATACTGAATTGAACTGTAGCCAGGAATCGAAACGCGTGCTAAAGAAACTAGACGACGGATGGCCCGAGAGCGTAGAGGAGCAGGGTCTTCTCTTGTTAGTATGGAGACGCAA
Organism: Cladocopium goreaui; assembly: GCA_947184155.2. NCBI lineage: Eukaryota > Dinophyceae > Suessiales > Symbiodiniaceae > Cladocopium > Cladocopium goreaui. Next base: position 65,540 of record CAMXCT020006634.1, on the reverse strand, counting down.
TATTAGAAACGATATATGAAAGCTGTGTTATAGGCAGTCGAGAAGAGGAGTATCAAGACAAAATAGTGAGAAGTGCAAGACAATAGTTTGCATCGCAAACACTTTTACACACAGACGCTTTTACACACAAAGCTTTTACACACAAAGCTTTTACCCACAGAAGCTTTGACACACAGAAGCTTTTACATACAGAAGCTTTTACACACAGAAGCTTTTACATACAGAAGCTTTTACACACAGACGCTTCTACACAGACACTTTTACACACAGAAGCCTTTACACACAGACACTTTTACACACAGACCCTTTTACACACAGGAGCTGCTTTTGCACACAAACGCTTGTACACACAGAAGCTTTTACACACAATCACGTTTAAACAGACGCAATTTTACATACAATCACTTTTACACACAAACTTCTTTGCACAGAAACACTCGTACACACAAACCCGTTTACACACAAAGACTTTTACACACAGAAGGTTTTACACACAACACTTTTACACAGATGCACTTGTACACACAAACACTTTTACACACAAACATCTTTACACAGAAACGCTCGTACACACAAACCCCTTTTCGTGCGAAAGGGTTACTCCAGCACACGAAAAATCGCAATTTTACCTCAGTTTTTGCCGATCGACCCTCATTTCGTGCGAAACGGTTGCTCCGGCACAAGTAAAATCGCAATTTTACCTCAGTTTTTGCCGATCGACCCTCATTTCGTGCGAAAGCGTTGCTCCGGCGCAAGTAAAATCGCAATTTTACCTCAGTTTTTGCCGATCGACCCTCATTTCGTGCGAAAGAGTTGCTCCGGGGCAAGTAAAATCGCAATTTTACCTCAGTTTTTGCCGATCGACCTTCATTTCGTGCGAAAGCGTTGCTCCAGGACAAGTCAAATCGCAATTTTACCTCAGTTTTTGCCGATCGACCTTCATTTCGTGCGAAAGGGTTGCTCCGGGGCAAGTAAAATCGCAATTTTACCGCAGTTTTTGCCGATCGACCCTCATTTCGTGCGAAAGGGTTGCTCCGGGGCAAGTAAAATCGCAATTTTACCTCAGTTTTTGCCGATCGACCTTCATTTCGTGCGAAAGGGTTGCTCCGGGGCAAGTCAAATCGCAATTTTACCGCAGTTTTTGCCGATCGACCCTCATTTCGTGTGAAAGGGTTGAGGTTTCGTGACTCGCCGCCGGCACCACCCTCGGCCTTAAGAGAGAAAGATAAAAAGAAGGCGTGAGAGAGAAGGTGAGCAGGTGTGAAGATAAGAAGATGTGAAGATGAGAAGATGTGAAGATGGGAAGGTGTGAAGATGAGCAGATGTGAAGATGGGAAGGTGTGAAGATGAGCAGATGTGAAGATGAGCAGATGTGAAGATGAGAAGGTGTGAAGATGGGAAGGTGTGAAGATGAGCAGATGTGAAGATGGGAAGGTGTGAAGATGAATGAGCAGATGTGAAGATGAGCAGATGTGAAGATGAGCAGATGTGAAGATGAGAAGATGTGAAGATGGGAAGGTGTGAAGATGAGCAGATGTGAAGATGGGAAGGTGTGAAGATGAGAGGATGTGAAGATGAGCAGATGTGAAGATGAGAGGATGTGAAGATGAGAGGATGTAAAGATGAAAAGATGTGAAGATGAGAGGATGTGAAGATGAGAGGATGTAAAGATGAAAAGATGTGAAGATGAGAGGATGTAAAGATGAAAAGATGTGAAGATGAGAGGATGTGAAGATGAGATGTGAAGATGAGAGGATGTGAAGATGAGAGGATGTGAAGATGAGAGGATGTGAAGATGAGAGGATGTGAAGATGAAAAGATGTGAAGGTGATGAGAAGATGTGAAGATGAGAGAATGTGAAGATGAGATGTGAAGATGAGAAGATGTTTTACAGACCCCCACTATTGGAAGAACCCTGCGCTCAGACGCTCTCGGGAAAAATGTGGGTATCAACTTGTAACTCCCTAAAATCGGTGCGACGCCAAGTTTCATCTTCCAAAGACTTTGTGAGCTCTCGGAAGGCTTCAGCCGACCTCAATTATCTCAATTGGAATTGGAAGTGCTGACAATTTTGCCAAAAACAAACATGATTTTGAAACTTATATGAAATGGAAGGATGCGCGCGATACTAAAGGTCATGGCAACTGATGGATAAGGAATGGTGAACGAGGTAGGACAGACCCATACATGCATGTACGGATGTCTGGATGGATGAAACGCGAACGGTCCCATCATCCATACAGGGTCCAGAACATGTCAAATTTTCATGGGTACGATTCGCCTCCCCTCTGCTACTGTGGCGTGGGAGGGATATGTATGTAGAGTATGTAGCGTATGTAATGTATATAATGTATGTACCGCATGTAATGTAAGTAATCTATGTACTGTATGCACTGTATGCACTGTATGTGATGTATGTAATGGATGTAATTTATGTAATGTATGTAACCTGGGACAATGTAGGTAGTACGTAGGTATGTCTGTAGGAATGGATGTATATACGTATCTACACATGTAGGTATGTACGTAGTACGTATGTTTGTATGTTTGTATGTACGTATGTTCGTATGTTTGTATGTACGTATGTACGTATGTCCTTATGTACGTAGGTACGCGGGAACGTACGTACATATGTGTGTGTATGGATATATGTATGTACGTACGTATGTGTGTCTGTATGAATGCCTGTATACATGCCTGCGTATACATATAGATGTGTATATGCATGTAATATGTAATGCATGTATGTATGTATGTATGCATGTATGTATGTATGTAAGAATGTATGTATGTGTGTATGTATGTATTTATGTATGTATGCATGTATGTATGCATATATAAATATCTATATATATGTGTGTGTATGATGTATGTCTGTATGTCTGTATGTCTGTCTGTCTGTCTGTCTTTCTGTCTGTCTGTCTGTATGTATGTATGTATGTATGTATGTATATATGTATGTATGAATGTATGAATGTATGTATGTATGCATGCATGTATGTATGTATGCATGTATGTGTTGTATGTATGTATGTGATGTGTGCATACATATACATATGTGTATGTATGCATGCATGCATGCATGTATGTATGTATGTATGTCTGCATGTATGTATGTATGTATGTGCGTGTATGTATGTATGTATGTGTATGTATGTATGTATGTATGAATGAATGAATGAATGAATGAATCAATGAATGAATAGATGAATGAATCAATGAATGAATGAATGAATGAATGAACGAATGAATGAGTGAATGAATGTATGCATGTTATGTAGTGAATGACTGAATGTATGTCTGTATGTATGTCTGTATGTATGGATGGATAAGTATGGATAAGTATGGATATGTATGGATAAGCATGGATAAGTATGGATAAGTATGGATATGTACGTTTATATGTACAAATATGTGTATGTATATGTATGTGAAAGTAACTATATCTGTACATGTATATATATATATATGAATATATTATATACATTTAAAACACACACACATATATCTATATATATATATATGTACCGTTCAAGTCCACATGTATGCATGCATTTAAACGAGTATATATATATATGTATGTATGTATATGTCTATATATGTGTCTGTGTATATATATATATATGTTTGTGTGAAACATCTGAAGAGATGTAAAACTTCTACAGTTTGAATGATTGTCGCAGGGGAGTGGAGCAGGCCTGCAGAGCCCCACTTAACAAAGCTCTCTGCAATGTCCTGAGGATATCACTGGAGACGTCCAGTGATGTACCTGCACAGTTGGGATCACCTGTTGTTCAGGGTGTGCTTCCATTCACGTTTCTTTTGCAATCAGTGCGCGTGATTGGCAACCGGCTAAGCCTAGAACCGGCAAGACGATTTGTTTTTGCACTTCTTTTCTGCACTGTTGTCGCAATCTGCAAATTTCTTGATAAGGAAAGAGTCAGCTTCCAATACATTCCATTTAGCACTGGCTGTGGCGATGACAGCTTTCACTGTTTTTCGGGCCCTTTCAGTGACCTACTCCTGTCAGGTTAAAGGGATTGTTTTTGCACGTAACATGCATTCCACAACAAAATTCGCAATGACAGCTCTGAGCAAGTGTGAAACCCGCTAGCTGTCATGCGGGAAAGAATCAATAAATGTCAAATTCAGCAGGGGGCAGTGGCAGAGTTTGTGGGATCACTGCCAACGAAGGCGCCCACATTCTCTGGTGATGCATTGGGAGACGTCCTGATGTGTTCCTGCAAACAAAATCGACCAGCTGTTCTCATCAGGCTGTATGATATCATAATTATTGTCCAGGCACACAGGCGATCGCTTTTTCGACATTCTACAGCTCTACACCAGGGTAAATTCTACTCTCATCAGCGTGAAATGGGCACAGTCTCACTGACTTGTGAGTGCCGCCTGTGCGCTCTGTGTGGCGCACACGTGACTGGAGTTCTTTTTTTGGGTGTAAAGTGGGGTATTGCAATACCTTGAATTCATGACGGGACTTGGTGCCCGTGGGAATCTGGCTTAAAGCCGGAATGTATGAATTACGGAAACATGGAAAAAGTCACAAGACAAGAATACGTCACAAGACAGCAGCAGGCCGTATGGCCGGGAATTCTGAGACAAAGATTCGAACCAATTTTATATCCCACGGCCGGAAGCCTCAGACGTACATGTTTGAACATATAAGAAACAACTCTTGCTCACATTCTCATCTAGTTTTTCACACGTTTCCTGGTTTTGTGACAGCCACGTTGTCCCCTTCCGAATCTGAAATCCCAGCTGCCTTTGCGAAGTCTCGATGTCCACCTGGTAATACTCCTCCACCAAATTGGGTTACACCTGTTAGTCAGCAACTTCGTGCTCCTGCAAATCAACAAGATCGTTCACCAAGTTTGGAAATTACTGGACATGTTTGGACGTTACCGTTTGCAAGGAACCAATCCACATGAGGCTCAATCATTTTTACAGGCCGGTCTTCAGACTGAAAATCACCAAGCTCAAAATATGCAATTTCCACAGATGTACGGATCATTGATGTTTGGATTCTGGTCCGGTCTCAATCAACAGATGATGAAGGTAGAATTTTTGAGTCATCTCAGTGCTCTGCCCTCATTATCGACCGTTGACTCTTCTGGATCGGCCGATAGATTCGACTCTGGACACTGCCAACGACGGCGTCTTTCGAGCGCAATTGTTTGAAACTAGATCACCTTGAAAAGACTGAGCGGCGGTATCTCTCTATCAATGCATGGGACGAATTAGACAAGATTCATATCAAGATCCTGCTCGCATTCAGAATGCCTACGGGATTGGTAATGGAAGCCTTCTCAAACATTTTTTTAGAAACAGCCTTGCTTTCGTCCTGTCGGTTCAGTTGCGTCATTAAAACAAGAGTTGACACAAGATTTCATGACCGAATTCAAAGATCTTCATCAACAAGATTTCATGACCGAAATCAAAGATCTTCGACCATTATTTTTCAAGCTTTGGAAGTATCGATATCTACATTATTGCTGCATTCAGAAGTCTGGGCGCAAACCGTCCACCTGGTGATCGATGACAACCAGCAACAATTGGTGGCAATTGCTGCAATTGCTGCTCGGCTGTTTCCAGTCGAATTTACTCAAGAACCTGTGATACCTATTGCTGAATACATATGTTTTGCTCACAATACGAACATTTGGTCCGCGGCAGCAAGTCTTTTTCATGGTTATATTCGTCCTTCATCAACAGATCCCCAAGATGAAACTTGGATACATTAGATACCGGCTTTGACATTTTTCTGCCGTGGAGTCACAGTTGCCCGACCCACAATGACAAAACCGACTCTGATCTCAGTGTTAAGAAAGGCCCAGAAATATGCAAATTGCACGACTGATCGACCAACATGCCTGGTTGGTATGTCATATTCAAGACAACAACATATTGCTAACATTGCTGGAGGCGATATCGGACGGGACAAAACATGGGGATTACGGTGGCACTTAAGCCCAGTGTCACATCTGGCGTGCCTAATATCCTCTACGTAGAGTTTCGGTTTCAAAGACGACAGACAAACATGTCACAAACAATGCGACCAACCCATAATTCAGAGTCAAAAATGACACCATTTCGCGTGCTTCACGTTGCGTTGTCATTTCGTGACGGTGTGTGCAAATTTACGTTCTTCCAATTCAGTCAGGGTCATTTAGCACTTGGCGTTTGATCATGTGATTTTTTTCAGTTTTTGTCGCATAGGAAAAGGCCAGGTCGGTCAGGTCACTGTTTTTCCGTTTCATGTGTTATGCAGCGCCTAGAATTTCATGAAGTGTTAAGATTCGGACCTAGTTCTCTAAGACTTCGCTTGCTTTTCAAAGTGATCTGCCCTTCATTTTGACTTGTACTGTTCTTTTTGGCCAATGTTCCTTTTTTGACCAACTTTCCTTATGACAAACGTTCGCTTTCCAATATGAAGTGGATCAAGTTTGCAATTTAGCTAGGAGGTAAAACATGAGTTCTCATCGTCGTGACTCACGATCACGGCCGGGGGCCTTATGACGTCTGAAGATGGTCACGAACGTACCGGATCGGCAGCTCGAATCTCTGGCTTCAAATCCCATGCTAACTCAACGGCCGGGGGCCTTATGACGTAATTGAATTTGCTGTAAACTGCTTTATGGCTGATCTTGCACAATCTCCAAATTCTCTTTTACAGATAGGACTCTGGGGACACTGCCAACGGCCGCATTATTTGCGCACAATTGTTTTTAACTAGAAAGGCTGAATGGCGGTACCTCTATCAATGCATGGGATGAATCAGAAAGGATTGATATCAAAGCTTTGGAAGTACTGGTATTTCCAATATTGCTACATTTAGAATCCGGGCCTTCGTTGAAACTGTTGACCTGGTGATCGACGACAACCAGCAACAATTGGTGGCACTCGCCGCTAGACTGATCCCGGTTGAATTTACTCAACATTTTTCCTTGTTTTCTCCAATTTCGAGCAAAGCAGATTTTCACCATCGATACCTGGATAAATGTTGACAGCAGAGTGATACTTTTGCCTGCACAGCATTGGAATCCTGAACTTGAGTTGTTTTGGAAACCCACCCATCCTGTTAGAAGCAGTCCAAGTTCCCTACGTTCAACCCATTCAAAAGATTTCAACCATCACAGAATACAAGTGCATCAAAGGCAATAACGCCCGGAACCTTAGCTCGGATTTGGCTAATCCTGACAAATGCTTGGCCTCCTTCAGTGCAGATAGCAGCGGTTCATTTTGTGACATGCACTTTATCAGCTCTACGATTTTGTCGTGTCCACGACTTATCCTTCAATTTTTCTTTTTGGTGGCATGATCACAGTTATTTCACAGTTGGACTGACCACCTACTCAAAGTTGTGGAGCAAGTATGGGAAGCCCAAGGGGCTCCCATTTTCTGCGCATCAGTGGCGTTAGTGCATGAACAAACTTGTCTTTCCTGTTTTCGTCAATTTCAGGCAAGTCAGATTTTTCACCATCGATACGTTGACAACAGAGTTATACTTTTGCCCGCACCGCATTGGAATTCTGAACTTGATTAGTTTGCAGAGTGTTTTGAAAACTCGCTTTCTAGCCTCCATCCATCCGTTTGGAACCAGCCCACGGGTCAGAACTGTTGAGATACAATGTCTCCGTCGATGTAGTATAGAAAACTGTTGCGTACGTTCAGCTACAGAGCACAAGTACATCAAAGGCTATAACATCCCGAACCTTAGCTCGGATGCGACTGATCCTGACTAGGCCTCCTTCACTGCAAATAGCTCAAACATGCTCAAACTCAAGAGTTTCTTCTAACTCCCAGCCAACCAGACAGAAACAGCTTGAAGTTTAGACTTTGTGAACAAATCACAAATTAGTATGATCACATCATCCCAGCTTCGACGTCTCAAAACCAGTTTGCTCAAACGCATACAATGCCAGTTCATGACTTGCATTCTGTCAGCTTTATGTCTTGTCGTGTCGATGTGCAATGAAATTGTCATGGTCTGAGAACGTTTATTTTGGATTCAAATTCTGACCCCCCGGGATTTTCCAGAACGAATCGATTTTTCTCAATAGATCGGAGCTCTGGCTTCGAATCCTGTGTTAACTTAACTGTTGAAGATGTCATGAATGTATCGGATCGACAGCTCGAAGCCCTGGTTTCCAATTTCAAAGTTATGTGAACTCAACGGCCGGGGGCCTCATGACGTTTGAGGCTGGTTGTGAACGTATCAGACCCACAGAATTTTCAACTGGATCAAGCGGCTTGGCCAGTGTGCATGGCAGGGTGCCTCAGCAATTCTCTCCTTATGACCAGCTAAAATAAAATCTGTAACAGTTGCATGTCAAATCCAGTTCAATCGCTTGAACTCTCTCATTCCGTTTAACTGCGACGTTTCCTCCGAATTGAGAGCAACGTGCACGATTCCATACAATGATTTAAATTGCCATGCCACCCCCGCTTGTAGCACGATTGTTGCGAACCACCTTGAATAAGTTTTTTCTACAAAGTTGAGCATCCCGGGTAGGCTGAACATTTCTTTGCTAATGGTTCAACTGTGCTTGAATCGGCATTTAAATATGCGGAACGGGCCCAGCCATGTAAACATACGGATGGAACTGGTGTTTCATACTACCTCCGGGGCCTCGTAGTCTGGCCCGCCCTCCACATATTTAAATGTCGTTACCGTACTTTTCGACCCTCCGGAGCCACAAATCATTGGAAAAACACGGTGTTTCGCGACTTCCCCACCTTTTCGCGCACCTGGATCTTCTTTCTTCTGGGAACTTTCTCTTTTTTGATCTTCTTTCTTCTCCTCTTCTCTTCTCTGACTCTTCCCATCTCTGCTTTTCATCTGTCCATATTGTCGGAAGTTTGACTTCTAAACTTCCTTCAATGATATGCAACTCAAGGCGCAGGCTACACTTTGAGCAAACTACAGGTAGCGGAATGAGACAGTGAACAAGCATACGGTGCCCTGTTCGAATGTCAAAGTAGCCAGTCACTTGACCAGCTCACAGCCGCAGACCGATGGACGACATCAGGACAGATCTTTGTGGGGTATGACGGTATGACAGGTACCCCCTGAACTACTGCATGTGGTGCAGTGGTGCAGTGCAGTGTGAGAAGTCTGGTGCTGAAAATACATGGTAAAAGAGGAGGGCGGGAGCTCGGAGCTAGAACGCGAGGACGTGCAATTGTTCTAAATATATAGATAGTGCAAGGTTGCACTTGGATGGTTATTGGGCCGGTGTCAGGATGAAGGGAGGGAATGATGGGAACGTGCAGTGATACAGCATGTAAAGAACATTCCAACAACAAATGATATCATCATTGTCTTGTCAGGCAAACGCCGCCTTGGATTGCACCACGTGCACCTGTCTGACTCCGTACCAGTGCTGCCAAGGTGCTTCTGCTCTGCCTTGCGTGTGGCAGACATCTCATTCTCTGTTTGCTCCTTGACCTGTTGCAGTGACACCATGACAAAATAAGAACTGCCACGCGAATATGAAAAAAACTATGAAGAGTGGATGAGTGCAGAGTGCATCAGTGTCTTGCTGAGTCTTGCTGAGTCTTGCCAGCTCGCGCCTGTTTCAAGGTCACTGTCAAGTCTCCAACACCATCCGTTGGACCGTCCAGGTCTTCAAGGCCCTGCAGTGCATCAGTGTCTAGTGCAGGATTTCTCTGCGGCCTTCCGCTGTCCAGTGGAGAATTGTAAGCAGGCATGCAGGCTCGTTTACGTGTGTCTTTGTGTTTCTGCATTGCGAGGGCAATCTAGCTCTTTAGTGATCTTTAATGATCTTTGCGCGTTAAAGTAGTATGCATGATACAGAAATTGTGATTCTGAGCACCAGTTGTTTTGGTTGTCTTCCGGATTTTCAACCCTCAAACCCTCCACCCCTCCAACTGCCCAGAAGCTGTGGAGCCTTCAGAACTTGGATTCAAACATGTCCGTTCCAATTCGTTCAAATTCTGGGAAACTTGCTTTGTATATGTTGTATATATGTTGTATATGCTGTATGCTTTCTGACAAACCTTTTGCTGGACGCCGAGCTTTGGCCAACCCCTGTGGACATCCAGTTTAGATCAAAGGACTAGTACGAGGCTCGAACTGCCCTGTTTGCTGTTCTGCTGGACAAATCAAAACTTCTATGTAGGAAAAACTACATTCCTTGTTCCCTCCTGCACCTTTAACCTTGCTGCTTGGACCTACCTTTCTGCAATCTATGAGAACATCCGTACGGGCCCTGCCAGAATGCCTCAACGGATGCAAGAACGAAACAGTGTCATGGAGGATCAATAGCTTTTACTTTACAGTACATGTCTCTTCCTTTATATCCCTTTGTAACTAGGACGGTTGGAACACTGCAACCGAACAATTCAGTGTACAACGAACAAGGCCCAGCACAACAACAGCATACAGCCGACAAACTGCAATAGACATATAAAATACACACGTGCTTCCTGCATCCTGTCAGAACGGTCAATCAAGCCTGTTCGGATTCTTTATGTTGGCTTCGCTCGACCTATTCACAGCAAAAGATGCAACAAGCATACCCATGCATAGCCAAGCCTAAACCCAATGAGGAACAACAGAGGCCAGAACTTGAAGAAAACCAGGAGAAATTTGGGCCTATCCAGCATGCATGCGTTCCAGGGCAAGAACCATTAAACTCAAATTTTGCCATCTCGATCCAAATTGCATTTGCAATGAAAGCAGTGTGACAGAAACTTCAGAGAAACCACAAGGCTTTACTTTCCTTTCCACTCACAAGAGCTTTGCCTTTTGACGCCAAGACCTGCCAGCTCGAGTGATAAACCGGAAAGATCCAAAAGAGCCAAAACCAAAGTGCACTGGGTCAGACTAGGTCACTGCTGCATCAACTGCTTTCCACACGTCAAGCCGACCTCGCTGGAGCACTCAGCAATTTGGCAAGAAAACGCTGCCTTGGCGGAAAATCTGTTTGCCCAAATGGAGGCACTGGTATGAAATTGCTAAGCCGAATGTGTTGCAGAAAAAACCTGAGAAGAGGGGACGAAAGCCAGGGTCAAGTTTGAACGGGGACAGGAGAGTGGAGAGCATGGGAGGGATTGCGGCGGGGGGTTGGTGGGGGCATCGGGGGAGGGGCGGAGGGGCCGGCATGGTGAGGCTGTGTTGGGTGTGGCCGTGGGGAGTCCTTGGAGAGAAGGAAGGAATGTGTAGGAAGAAGGAGCGGAGGGAAGAAGTGTGGGAAAGGTAGGGAAGGGTGAAGAGGGCGTAGGAAGAAGTGGAAGGGGGGCCTCGTTTAAAGAGCTGGCGGGGCGCAAAGGAGCCCGGAAGAGAGAGGTGTCGGCGGCAGGGAAGGCAAGGAAGAAGGGGAAGCGGGCGCCTGTGGAGAAAGAAGCTCCGTGGTGTGTTTGAAAAATGAAGTGAAGGCGGGTGGGTGCTCCGCACTCTGCATTTTAGAGTGTATACTTTACACTTCACATTTCACACTCCACAGTCGACAGTTGACACACTAGACTTTACACTCTACACTTTACACTCCACACTCTACACTTTCCACTCCACACTCCCCCTTCTACACTTGACACTTGACATTTCTGTCCTTTTCGTCGGGTGCCTCCTACCTTTTTCCTGCTCTTCCGCCACTGTTCTCCGTTTTCCCGCTCCGCAACCACCCGTAACCTCCCGTAACCTCCTCTGACCTCCCGTGACCTTTTCAACTCTACACTTGACACTCTACACTCCCACACCTTACACTTTCCACTGTGCACCCCTCACTCCACACTCCACCCTCTACACGTTACACTTTCCACTTTAAACTTTACACTCCACTCCACTCCACTCCACACTCTACACTGTACACACTACACTTTCCACTTTCCACTTTACACTCCACACTCTACACTGTACACACTACACGTTACACTCGAAGCTCTTCACTCTACACTCCATACCTTACACTTTACACTTTACACTCCTCTCCCACCGCCAGGCATCAGCACCCATCTGCCACCTTCACCCTGCGGGCTCCTTTGCTTCCCAGCAGCTACCTAAAAGAGCCTCACCCCACATTGCCTGCCCAAGCCACGCCCTTTCTTCCCTCCAATCTAACCATGTGCACCGCCAGCCACGCACCTCCCCCCAAACATCAGCAGCCATTGGCAACCTTCACTATGTGGGCTCCTTTGCTTCCCAGCAGCCACCCAATAGAGCCTCGCCCCAAAGAGCCCGCCCAAGCCACGCTCTTGTCCCTCCAACCTTCCCCCCATCGTGCACCCCGCCCCGACACTCCAATCCGTCCCCTTTATTTTATCCTTCCGTTCCCTCTCTTTTTCCATTACTCTTTCCAAGTTTTTCCATTGTTCTGTTCTGCTTTGACTCCATTTTTGCATCCCTTTATCGGAGGACGGACCAGGGGGGAATCGAACCCCACCGTCACCCAATTGCCACCTGCTACGTCAGCCTCAAAATCGACCACCATGGCCACCCTAATTAGGTGGGGAAGTGCCTCAAAATTGTCCGTTTGGAGACGACCACCCCCCAGACCCCCTATTCTCACTTCGTTCGCAATGAGCAACTTCGCCACGCTTGACAGCTGGCTTTCGTAATTGAGATTGCTACGAATCCAGATATGTGACTTTTAGATACTTTTAGTCTGTTGAGTACTTGCTGAGTGCGAAAGCAACTCTGTTCCTCGAAACCGACCAGAGAAGTCGGAACTGAAGACGGAAGAACATTCGGCCATGTTCAGCATTCATAGCGGACGCGAGTTGTACTTTCTTTCAAGCTTTATCTACGTCTTACGTTTTGTGAGTATCTCTCGATTTCCGGCTTGCCGCGGCCTGCGAATTTTTCAAGGCAGCTAATGATTTTGCACTCAGTACGCCTGAACCAGTGACATCAAATTCTTCGGAATGAGAATGTCGCTGGTTGGATGTCAGGAGCTCGTCTGCGCCAGCATTGAGCGCAGTCCTTCCAGTGCGCTTGTTAAGGCTGTCGTTGCACGCATGATTGCAGCAACATGTACGCCGTCATCTCAGCTGTCTATGTCTCGAGACTGACTGGTTTGTGTCAGCAGAGTATATGTTGACAAATATGTTATCTATCTATCTCATCTCATGTCATCTCATCTCATGTAATCTAATCTCATCTAATCTAATCTCATCTAATCTAATCTCATCTAATCTAGTCTGATCTAATCTAGTCTGATCTAATCTAGTCTGATCTAATCTAGTCTGATCTAATCGAGTCTGATCTAATCGAGTCTGATCTAATCGAGTCTGATCTAATCTAGTCTGATCTAATCTAGTCTGATCTAATCTAGTCTGATCTAATCTAGTCTGATCTAATCTAGTCTGATCTAATCTAGTCTGATCTAATCTAGTCTGATCTAATCTAGTCTGATCTAATCTAGTCTGATCTAATCTAGTCTGATCTAATCTATCTATCTATCTATCTATATATATATATATATTCTTTGGCACAGTTACAGCTTCCATCTATAAATTTGAGCTGTCATGTTGTATATATCGGGTGCCTTTGGACAGACCTGTTCTCCTTTGTGTTTTGATTTGCAAACGGAGCTGACTTCCGCGCTGTTCCTGATCTGCTTTGTGGCTTGAACAAGACCCGCAGCTGGAGCTGCAGGGGCTGCAGGGGCTGCTGGGCTCTCTCCTTAAGGAAATCCGGCGAGTCATGAGGTCCAACGAAGACAGTCTGCAAAAGCGCAGAAGTTTTCTCAGAGGAGAACGCAAAGGATCTTTGAATAGACCTCAGCAGCAATTGACAAATCCCAAATGTAAATAAAAAGGGTCATTACAACCTCAAGGACGTCCTGAGACCCTTCAAACTTGAGGGCATAGCTTTTCACTGTTGTCAAAGCCAAATTCAAGCTTTCTGAACTCTGCTGCCTGAAACTAGTTGCAAGCAGGCTGCAAGCTTGGTTCGCCAGCACAACAGTGCATACTTGGTCTGCCCTATTGGACGACTCTTTGAAACATGTTTAAACTTTAAACTCTATTCTGACTCTATTCTTTCTTTTAAACCCTTGCAGTGCTGGGCCAAGTCAGAAAGGTCAGCAGTCCGAGGACTCTGCAGCCGCTGGGAATTCTTGATGAAGGCCTCCTGTCCCCCAATTTGGACGCAAAGATGGTCATATTGGTTATACTTATACTTAATCTATTTTATTTCTATCCTTCCTTTAAAAACCGCCCAAAAGCCAGATCACCATGTGCAAAGCGCAAGGCACTTGAACAAAAATCTAGGCACGTCATTATACAGCGAGCGTTAGCATAGAAATTATACATGGACTATCCTATCCCCTTGGTCTGACTCCAGCGCTCGCGGCAAGAGTCCTTCTCTGAGAGGCGCTGCTGCTTGGCAAGTTGCAGGTCCTGTGTGAAATGTCTTGAAGTATCTAGATTTGATTTCGCAGCAGTTTTCTGCGTAGATCACTTTGGCTTGTCATCTTGGCATGTCTTGGTCTCTCCTGCTGGGCTTTTAGGAGGCTGTCTGCTGCTGCAGCCAATTGACCTTTCTTCTCCGCCTTCCGGACTTGTTACATCCGTGACCCGTCTGTGAAAAGGTTTCTGCAAGCGAACATTGGCATGAAGCAGAAAGGCAAAGGCAGCCCACAGTCCAAGTCTGAACAGAGCTTTTCTTCACAGGCCATACAGCATATACAGCACACAGCTACAGCGTTCTAGACTGTGCTTACACCTGTCATGCCTGGAAGGCGTCGGCTGAAGCAATTGTGGCTTTCAGCTCAGCCACGTCAGCAGTGCTTTTCTGCACGGTAGCATTTGCAGCTGCAATGTTCGCCTCAGCCATGACTGCGACTCTGCAAGCGATTGCAAGTGAGTGCAAATGATTGCATCTTCATCTTTTGTCCTTGCGTCTACCTCAATCTACATCAGTCTACCTTACTTTACCTGGTTAGTGTCACACTTTGGCCAAGGCCTTGGTCAGGTTTTCAAACTCAGTGAACTGCTTGATGTCCTCCTGCCAAAGCCGTGGAACAACCGCGGAGGAAGGGTAACATGCAGCATCCCAAGGCCATCACAAAAGCAAATGTTTGCGCGCCCTGGCATCGTCTGTTAGCTGTGAAGACAATTCATTGAGGAGCTGTGAAACCTTGCGCGCAGAGGCCATAAGACAACAAAACCACCTTCAATAAATCGGCAAAAAATTGGATGACTTTTAAGGTGGCTTCCCTAAAATCGAACCTTGCGCAGCGCGTGACTCTTCTCTGTGATCGGAATTGCGCTTTGGGCGCCTGAGTCTGGTCTCTTTTTTCTGGAAATTCTGAGCGATTTCTTACAGCAGTCTATCACAGCGGTCTAGCCCAAGTCTACCCCACCTGGCCACAGAAGCAAGCCCACCTTGGCAGCGGACGAACATCTGATGCCCGAAAGGTTCCATAGATTAGGCAGTGCACAATGTGCACAAAGGAAATAAATGGCTGATTTGAAAGCTGGCATTTTTCTGCTAATTGCTTGTGGGCGTGTGCCAACCCAATCCTACCATGTCCATCTTTCTCTATATGTATATATGCATATATATATATATTTATATTTATACAAATATAAATATAGTCAAATATTTATCGGCGGAACTTTAGAAGTCAAATTTCCGACAATGTGGAGAGATGGAGAAGCAGAGGTGGGAAGAGCCAGAGAAGAGAAGAGAAGAGAAGTGAAGAGAAGAGAAGAGAAGAGAAGAGAAGTGAAGAGAAGAGAAGAGAAGAGAAGCGAAGAGAAGACCAGAGAAGACCAGAGAAGACCAGAGAAGACCAGAGAAGACCAGAGAAGACCAGAGAAGACCAGAGAAGACCAGAGAAGACCAGAGAAGAGAAGAGAAGAGAAGACCAGAGAAGAGAAGAAGAGAGAAGACCAGAGAAGAGAAAGAGTCACAAGGAAGAAGTTTCAGTCGGGCGAAAAGGTAGAAAAGTCGTTTTTCCAATGATTTGTGGCTCCGGAGGGTCGAAAGTAGGCGCGCCAAAGCAACGGGCGCGGAGCCATCTAGCCAGATGGGAGATGAAAAAATGCACCCCGTTGTGGCGCGAAGCACATGTCGAAGCCAAAATGAACAAAGCACGCCATTCTCGGACCACTTTTGGAAGTTGTGATGTCGAAGAAGTGCACGCCGTTGTGGCGCGAAGCACATGTCCAAGTCAAAATGCACAAAGCACACCATGTTCGGACCACTTTTGGAAAATGTCAGTGCAAAGCACACCATGTTCGGACCACTTTTGGAAGTTGAGATGT
This sequence comes from Cladocopium goreaui, assembly GCA_947184155.2. NCBI lineage: Eukaryota > Dinophyceae > Suessiales > Symbiodiniaceae > Cladocopium > Cladocopium goreaui. The sequence goes on along the minus strand of CAMXCT020006634.1, from coordinate 49,286 downwards.
CGGAAAAGTGCACGCCGTTGTGGCGGGAAGCACATGCCCAAGTGGAAATGTACAAAGCACTGCAGTGTCGGACCGCTTTGAGAAGTTAACATGTCGAAAAAGTGCGCGGCGCTGTGGCGCGAAGCGCGTGAAGTCAAAAGTGTAAAAAACTGGCGGTCTCACTTTTGAACGTTCAGATGTCGTTTTGGCTGGCAGGGGCATTGTGGCATGTCCAAAAACCATGGCAGGCGTGGGGCATTTGAAGAGGATCTGGAAAGATGCATTTCGCGTGGCAGGCGCAGTACAAAAGACATGTTCATGAGAGATGCTAGGAGGTCTGAGGGTTTGCATTTTGGAGCATCAGATCGTCAGGTTTGGTAAGATGATTTCATGTGACAGGCGCGGCACTTCGTAAGACCTGGCATCACTTTTTCGTGGCAGGGGCAATACTGTAGACACATGGGCTGAAAAAATCGCAAAACCCATTGGTACGAGGCCGTCAGCTCTGCACTCAGAAGAAAGTCTCGCAGAATTGTTTGGTTTTTGATGTTGTCAACTTCGAAAGTGGAAGAAGTCTCGCGAAATTGTTTAGTTTTTGATGTTGTCAACTTTTAAAAATTGAGGACGTCTTGCAGAATTGCTGCGCTTCTGATGTTGCCAAGTTCAAAAATTGAGGACGTCTCGCGGAATAGATAGACAACTACAACTACCACTTCCACTACACTAAACTACAACTACAACTACAATACAAATGCAAATATATTACGCTACACTGCGCTACGCTAATTACACTACAACTACAACTACTTCTACTTCTACTGCTACTGCTGCTACTACTACTGCTACTACTACTACTACTTCTACTACTACTACTACTACTATTACTACTACTATTACTATTACTACTACTATTACTACCAGTAGTACCGCACAAGGCGGTGGCGGAAGTTTCAAAAATAGGAAACCTATAGGAGAGGTTGGTTGTTGTGAATCACGGATGGCAGAGCGAAGCCACTGATGGATCGAAAGGTCATTGATGTCTCCTCTCTTTCTCTCTCTTCTCTAATAATCTACCTACCTACCTACCTATCTATCTATCTATCTACCTATCTATCCATCAATCTACCTTTCTATCTATCTATCTACCTATCTATCTATCTATCTCTCTCATGTGTCTACCTAGCTATCTATCTATCTATCTATCTATCTATATATCTATCCATCTATCTATCTATCTGTATATCTACCTATCTATCCATCTGTCTATCTATCTTTCTATTCATCCATCTATTGGATCTATCTACCTATCTTTCTACCTATCTATCTATCTATCTATCTATTTATCTATCTATCTATCTTTCCATCTACCTACCTACCTACCGATCTATCTCTGTTTCTATCGATCTATCGATCTATCGATCTATCTATCTATCTATCTAGCTGTCTCTCTCTCTACCTATCTATCTATCTATCTGTCTGTCTGTCTATCTATCTAACTAGCTAGCTATCAATCTATCTCATCTGTCTATCTAACTATGTATCTATCTATCTCCCCATCAACCTATCTATCTATGTATGTCTCTCTCTCTCTCTCTGTGTGTCTATCTATCTACCTGTCTATCTGCAAGCTTGAAAACGAAACTATTCTGCGAGACGTCCTCAGGTTTTGAACTTGACAACATCAAAAACGGAGCAATTCTATGAGACTTCCTCAATGTTTGAACTTGACAACGTCAAAAACGAAGCAATTCTGCGAGATGTCTTCATTTTCGAAAGTTGACAACGCCCAAAACGAAGCAATTCTGCGAGACTTCTTCAATTTTTGAACTTAACAACGTCAAAAACGAAACAAATCTGCGGGACTTCTGCAGTTTTTGAACTTGACACCATCCAAAACGAAGGAATTCTGCGAGACTTCGTCAATTTTTGAACATGACAACATCAAAAGCAAAGCAATTCTGCGAGATTTTCCGAATCCTTCAAATATAGAAAGTTGAGTGCAGCGCTGACAGCCTCGTACCAATGCGGTTTTGCGATTTTTCCACTCCACCTGTCTACAGTTTTGCGCCTGCCGCGAAAAATTGATGCCAGGTCGTACGAAGTGCTGCACCTGTCACGCAAAATCATCTTAGCAAACCTACAGATCGGATGCTCCAAAATGCAACCCCTCTCAAAATCAGCGCCCTGACCTCCAAACATCTCTCATGAACATGTCTTTTGTACTGCGCCTGCCACGCGAAATGCATCTTGGCAGATCCTCTTCAAATGCCCCACGCCTGCCATGGTTTTTGGAAGCGACAAAACCCTCACGTTTTGCTCACTTTTGACAAGGTGCACAATCCCTTGCGCCTGCCACGCGAAACGACATCTGAACCCCCAAAAGTGGCGCGAGCATGTGGTGCTTTGTGCATTTTGACTTCGAAATGTGCTTCGCGGCACAACGGCGTGCACTTTTTCGACATCTCAACTTCCACAAGTGGTCCGACACTGGCGTGTTTTGTACATTTTGACTTCGAAATGTGCTTCGCGCCACAACGGCGTGCACTTTTTCGACAT
>CAMXCT020006634.1:36961-41961 GCA_947184155.2 Cladocopium goreaui | reverse complement strand
GCGCACGGAGTTGATGCTTTATCTTTATGCTCCCACCTGCCCCTGCGGCCACCACCAGCATCAGCATCATCGTCAACACCACCACCACAACCAGCATCAATAGCACAATGGATATCATCACCAGTGCCATGTAAGTACTGCAAGTACTATATGTATGTCTTCCTGTGTCTTTGCAAACAGGAGTATCTCTTGGGCCCTTGGGGCCAAACTAAACCAGCGGCTGAGAAAGATCATTTTTTCTTTCCAAGGTCAACTGTCATACTGCCGACTAAAGACTAAAGACCAGATTTCGCTTGCAAGATGCATTTGAATTTGCAGATAATTCGCGGATAAAGCAAGGAAATGAATGACGGTGCCCGCTCAGCTGGCCCGACGTGGGGGAGTGCGTTGACCTCACGTTTTTGTTTGAAGAGTTGTAGTTCCCTGTGGAACTGTTTGTAACTTGAGATCGCTTGACTACTTGGCTGAAGCAAGTGCAAAATTGCTTCTCTCTTGACCAATTTTGATCCTCTGGCCTTGCACACCACGTCCGTTTTGTCGGCTTGTTCGTGGCCTTGGAACAGACCGCTTTCCTAGGTCATTTTGACCCTTTTGACCCTTTTGACCCTTTTGACCCTTTTGACCCTTTTGACCCTTTTGACCCTTTTGACCCTTTTGACCCTTTTGACCCTTTTGACCCTTTTTGACCCTTTTTGACCCTTTTGACCCGTTTGACCCTTTTGACCCGTTTGACCCGTTTGACCCTTTTGACCCTTTTGACCCTTTTGACCCTTTTGACCTTTTGACCCTTTTGACCCTTTTGACCCTTTTGACCCTTTTTGACCCTTTTGACCCTTTTTGACCCTTTTGACCCTTTTGACCCTTTTGACCCTTTTGACCTTGACCCTTTGACCCTTTGACCCTTTTGACCCTTTTGACCCTTTTGACCCCCTTTTGACCCCCTTTTGACCCCCTTTTGACCTTTTTGACCCTTTTGGACCCTTTTGACCCTTTTGACCCTTTTGACCCTTTTGACCCTTTTGACCCTTTTGACCCTTTTGACCCTTTTGACCCTTTTGACCCTTTTGACCCTTTTGACCCTTTTGACCCTTTTGACCCTTTTGACCCTTTTGACCCTTTTGACCCTTTTGACCCTTTTTGACCCTTTTGACCCTTTTGACCCTTTTGACCCTTTTGACCCTTTTGACCCTTTTGACCCTTTTGACCCTTTTGACCCTTTTGACCTTTTTGACCCTTTTGACCTTTTTGACCCTTTTGACCCTTTTGACCCTTTTGACCCTTTTGACCCTTTTGACCCTTTTGACCCTTTTGACCCTTTTGACCCTTTTGACCCTTTTTGACCCTTTTTGACCCTTTTGACCCTTTTGACCCGTTTGACCCTTTTGACCCTTTTGACCCTTTTGACCCTTTTGACCCTTTTGACCCTTTTGACCTTTTTGACCCTTTTGACCCTTTTGACCCTTTTGACCCTTTTGACCCTTTTGACCCTTTTGACCCTTTTGACCCTTTTGACCCTTTTGACCCTTTTGACCCTTTTTGACCCTTTTTGACCCTTTTTGACCCTTTTGACCCTTTTGACCCTTTTGGCCCTTTTGGCCCTTTTGGCCCTTTTGACCCTTTTGGCCCTTTTGGCCCTTTTGGACCTTTTGACCCTTTTGACCCTTTTGACCCTTTTGACCCTTTTGACCCTTTTGACCCTTTTGACCCTTTTGACCCTTTTCCTGATCGTATGTTCCTTCCAAATGTTCTGCAGATTGTGTATTCCTTCTGTTCTTGCCGTGTTGGTTTTCGTTCTTTTTTGGTGTTTGGTTGTTTCGTCCCTGGGCTTTCAGGCCGTGAAGGGTCCGGCTCATAATCTTTTTCACCGTCCTGCTTGTCCTTGCAAGGCAAGGCACTCAAGGCTAGGGGGCTAGGGGGACCGAGAGAATCATTGCATCAAAGGAGCTTGGCGCGTGTTTCGCCTTATCAGTTGCTATTCCAAGCTATCTCAAACTATCCAGAAAATGATCCAACTTTCAGCTTGCTACGGTGCAATTGCTAAGTTCGAAGCTTTGGATACAAACGCTGCCTCAAAGCCGCTAGAGTAGGCCTGGGCAGCCATGCGGGCTATTCATGATACCAATGATGCAATAGTATGAATGCTGAGATCTGTGGCGAACCTGTTGGGCGCTTGAGGCCGCAGCATGTCTTTGTCGTTACTCACCTTCGTTTGAGAAATTTGGAGACGATGGGACGATGGGTTTCAATTTGTTCGAAGGTTTTGGCTCAAGCGGCCCAAGTCTAGCCAGGGGACATCATCTGCGATGCTGGCTGCTCCTGTGACTAACTGACTTTCGAAGCTAGCTACTGGCCACTGCAAAGGAGACATGTTGAATGTTTAGGATGCGCAAACATTTGACATCGTGCCGTTTCTTCGAATGAGAGGTTGGGAGCAAGTCTCCTCTTCTCTTGAAGGCTTCTCCAGAAGTTGCACTTTCGTTTCTGGACTCTTGTGGCAAAGTGTCCTACATTTGACTGATTCATTTTGGTTGATTCGGGGGCGGTTCGGTTCAGCACCGTGTTTTTGAGTTCTGGCGCCGTTGTAAGTTCTCAGGGCTGCACTTCGACTTCCCCATCTGATGGGACGACCTGTCGCCCAAACATGTCAGGCACTACGTCCCTCTAAAGAAACACCAAACTCAAAAATCTCTGCAGCATCCTTCGTTACCGTCATTTGGCTGGATTCAAACTATACGAGTATATATATATATTATATATATATATTGTATCATATTCTATAAACATATAGTATCAATGTCCTATATACTGCATGTATAGAAGCCTGGCCTCCTAGCAGGCCCGGCAATGCTTGCTACAAACTATTTGCATCACAGAGTGGGTTCCGCAATGCAAGACGAGGCACAGTGAATCGCATCTTGGCTGCAGCTATTAGCTCTTGATTGCGGCGGTTGAGTTCCTGCAAATTCTTCATGTGTCTGATACCGAGTTTATTCATTCTGCAATGCGGATCAATCCGCATAAATCCCAGGGAACTCAACGACACACACACACACACAACGCCAGTGTCCGCAATGTGTTGGTCTCGCTGCTTCAAATCGGACACCCCACCTCACAAAAAAGGTTCATCTATGGTTCCAACACATCCAGCACAGAGCGATTGAAAACCCAAAGGCCATGGCGCTGTTTTTGCTCCTCCAAACAATTTCTGACCTGCTGCACATGCGGTCCCAACTCACGACACTGCACTGCATGGTCCATCCTGCGATATTCGTGTCCCAGACAATTTAGAGACCCTTCCAGAGTCTTCCAAAGCTTGCCTCTGTCAAGTGCTCCTCCAAGTGCTTACACCTGAGAGTTGCATTCGAAGCCACAGACTGATTGTTGACCTCTTATTCTTGATAGCTCTCTTGCACTGACTTGTCATGCTGAATCTCCAACGGACGGAGAAAGCTGTAGATGTGCACACGTCCGATCATTCCATGCATGTCTTTTGCTGCTCACATGTTTTGACGTGCTGACACGTGCAAATGGAATTATGTCCGAAGTCGCGCATCCAAAACTTTAATGTCTGCAGTGCCCTGTAGTTGTCTGTGGTGCATAACTTGCTTCGGAGACAATTCAACAAAGTCCATGAACCTACTTGTATCAAAGTTGCATCCATACTTCCACCAAGCAATCTGAACTCCCTTTAACATGCCCTTGCTAGCCTTCCCACAATGTGAGCACTTCATGCACTGCAGGAAAATGATCTATTCAGCTTGAAAGGTTTTGGCGATTTTGGGTTGCCAGCTGATTTTCTTTTGCATCGAGACGGCGCTCAAGCTCTCGCATGCGCCTCAGTGATGCTTTTGCACACTTGGCTCTCAAAGACATTGAGAATTCAAAATCATGCGATCGTGTGGGTTTGCATATGTATGCATGTGTACATTGCACTTGCCGTTACGTGTACCGGTACCTTTACCTTTGCATTACATTACATGACATTACATTGATCAGTATTGTGTTGCATTGCATTACATACCATATGATCCCAATACCATGCCATACATGTACATACATCGCATGTATTACATAGCTTCGGTTGCATTACATAGATTACGTTACATTACATTAAGTCACACTGTATCGCATCGCATCGCATCACATCAAATCAAATCACTACTGTACATTTTTTTCATTACATTTACATGTACATTTACAATCAAATGTACACTTGCATGTACAATTACACGGCATGACATTACATTACATTACCTTTCAATACGTTACATGACATGCCATGGCATTACACTACTACATGATATGACATTGTATTTAAGTACATACATACAGCAAATGTAATCCAGTGGAATTTGACGCAATGTATTGTATGTACTTAAAACTTTTACAATACATGTATATGCATGTACATGATTGCAGATTACTGCACCCGTATGCGTACATGCGCATATGCGCACTGCATGATTGTGTTTAAACGTGCTTCGTCTTGCCAAGTAAAACTCCAAGAGTGCCACTCTTCCAACTGGGAGGACTCTCGCTCTGGTGAAGAAGCCTGGGCTGCAACGAACCACGAGGACCAGAAGGAAATACAAGCAACTGATAGCCAACACCATGGTTTCCTGGTCACTAAGTCTAAAGGCTGCTTTTTGGGCAGTTCCTTGCACTTGAACCTGTCGAGTGAGAGTCACTGACGTCTGACAGTGAAAGGAGCTGCGAGAGGAGCCCTGTCAGATTTGTCGATTTGTCGACTTACGGCGCCTGTGGAGATGGAGTCCTTGAGCGAGCCAGGGCCTGACATTGAAAGCAGTAGACCATCAACTCAGACTCTGAATTGTTCACTTGTTCACTCAAGAAACAGTATGAAATCGTTCACCTCAAATCCAACATTACCCCTTTGTAAAATCCTTGCCGCAGCAAAGCTTCTTCACACGCCTCTTTCACACTCTCCGGCACTGCGAAAGCTGTAGGACTCCACCGCACCGTGATCTTGGCCTCAGTGA
>CAMXCT020006634.1:29461-31961 GCA_947184155.2 Cladocopium goreaui | reverse complement strand
TTTGCCAGATAGAATGCCAGATAGAATGCCAGAAGATATGCCAGATAGAATGCCAGAAGATTTGCCAGGTAGAATGCCAGAAGATATGCCAGATAGAATGCCAGAAGGTATGCCAGATAAAGTGCCAGAATGATTGCCAGATAATATGCCAGAAGATATGCCAGATAATATGCCACAAGATATGCCAGATAGAATGCCAGATATGCCAGAAGATATGCCAGGTAGAATGCCAGAAGATATGCCAGATAGAATGCCAGAAGATATGCCAGATAGAATGCCAGAAGGTATGCCAGATAGAATGCCAGAAAAAATGTCAGATAGAATGCCAGAAGATTTGCCAGTAACAAAATGTATAAATGTCATGGTTGGGATCACACAAAGTAAAGTATTTTTTCCATTGTTTTACCCCACTTCTTCATCACAGTCCCTCGATTTTTCCATTGCTTTTCCATCGCTAGTGGTCTCACATCGAAGCCACATTTTTTTCCATTGCTTTTCCATAGTTTAACTCGAAATCATTTTCCCCTCCATTCCAGTCTCCCCAGTGTTTTTTCACAGTTTTCCTCCAGTTTTACCCAATCGTCCCATAGTTTACGCGATGTCTCTATCAATTTATCCTTCCATTTCATCAATTTTTCCAGTGTTTTGGCATGGTGTTACTCGATTTCTCCATCATTACCCTTATATTATCTCAGTGTGTCTAACGCTTACCCAAATGCACCTCCCACAATCCCTACCGTTGCACCGTATAAACGGTTTTGCTCGTTTCTTGCATGGTTTTATTTCCGTGCTTCTACTCCATAGTGGTCACACATCCAAACCGCAATTTTTCCATTGCTTTTCCATTCTTTCACGCGTGCTTTACGCGATAATGGTCCCACATCGGAGCCTCAATTTTTCCATTGTGTTTCCATCCCATCAATTTCCGTCATTTTACTCTTATTTTCCTTGGCATCATTTTGGTTCCACATCAGAGCCGCAATTTTTCCATTGTTTTCCCATTGTTTTACTCCACTTCTTCATCATAGTCCCTCGATTTTTCTATTGCTTTTCCATTGCTAGTGGTCTCACATCGAAGCCACATTTTTTTCCATTGCTTTTCCATAGTTTAACTCGACATCATTTTCCCCTCCATTCCAGTTTCCCCAGTGTTTTTTCACAGTTTTTCCTCCAGTTTCCCATAGTTTAAGCTATCAATTTATCCTTCCATTTCATCAATTTTTCCCGTGTTTTGCCATGGTGTTTGCTTTTCCATAGTTTTACTCGACATCACTTTCCCCCGCATTCCAGTCTCCCCAGTGTTTTTCACAATTTTTCCTCCAATTTTACTCAATCGTCCCATAGTTTACGCGATGCCTCTATCAATTTATCCTTCCATTTCATCAATTTTTCAAGTGTTTTGGCATGGTGTTACTCGATTTCTCCATCATTACCCTTATGTTACCTCAGTGTGTCTAACGCTTACCCAAGTACACCTCCCACAATCCCTACCGTTGCACCGTATAAACGGTTTTGCTCGTTTCTTCCATGGTTTTATTTCCGTGCTTCTACATCGAAACCGCAATTTTTCCATTGCTTTTCCATTGTTTCACGCGTGCTTTACGCGATAATGGTCCCACATCGGAGCCTCAATTTTTCCATTGTGTTTCCATCCCATCAATTTCTGTCATTTTACTCTTATTTTACTTGGCATCATTTTCCAAGCGTTCTACTCAAATTTTCCACTGTTTTCCCATTGTTTTATGTGATATTCTCTCTTTTTTCCGTTGTTTTTCTCATCATTTTCCCCTCCGTTGCTGTCTCCCCAAGTCCAGATCGGAGGACGGACCAGGGGGGAATCGATACCCCACCGTCGCCCAATTGCCACCTGGTACATAACCCTGAAAAAGTTCACCTGCGTCCGCCTTTTTTACCACCTAATTTCGTGATGTAGTGGCCGTTAGGAACGCTCTGCCCCCAAACCCCTAAACTCACTTTGTTCGCAAAAAAACTTCGCCTAGCCTAGCGGCTGGCTTTCGTGAAAAAGAAATTGATCATTTCTGGGGACCTGTTTTTTTGTTGAAACGTTCCAGTTGGGGAACTTCAGACATCCAGGGTTGCTACTCCCAAAGGGAATTACGTATATAATATATACCCTTATACATGGAAGAGACCCAATTCCTGGCAGAACTACATACATAGAATATAGGTCCCCAGTGAAAATATCCATCCAATTTTTCAGGAACACCATCTAATTTCATTGGTTTTCATTGCACAATAGCTTTTTTTCATGGTTCTACGACACCGGTCGTGGGGGGTACCCTTCCGTGAGCTTGAAAAACTCATTTTTTTAATACAAAACTAGACGACGGATGGCCCGAGAGCGTAGAGGAGCAGAGTCTTCTGTTGTTAGTATGGAGAAACGCTTTTTACACACAGGCTCTTTTACACACAGACGCTTTTACACACAGACGCTTTTACACACAGACGCTTTTTACACGCAGGCGCTTTTACACACAGA
>CAMXCT020006634.1:0-28860 GCA_947184155.2 Cladocopium goreaui | reverse complement strand
CTTTCAGGTTCCGAAAAAGTTCTACTTTCGGGCCCCGAAAAAAATTCCACTTTCGGGCTCCGAAAAAGTTATACTTTCGGGCCGTGAAAAAGCGGAAAAAGTTCCACTTTCAGCGCTTTCAGGTTCCGAAAAAGTTCCACTTTCGGGCCCCGAAAAAGTTCCACTTTCAGGTTTAGAAAAAGTTCCACTTTCGGGCCCCGAAAAAGTTCCACTTTCAAACGCTTTCAAAGTTATACTATCGGACCCTGAAAAAGCGGAAAAAGTTCCACTTTCAGCGCTTTCAGGTTCCGCAAAAGTTCCACTTTCGGGCCCGGAAAAAGTTCGAAAAGTTCCACTTTCAGGTTCAGAAAAAGTTCCACTTTCGGGCCCCGAAAAAGTTCCACTTCCAGACCTCGAAAAAACAGTCAAGTCTTACATCTTAGCGCTCTTAGGGATGGGACGAACAAGTGAAACAGTCAAGTCCTAGGGATAAGAAAACATAAGAAAACCAGGAAAACAGTCAAGTCTCACATCGTCTCACATCTTAGGTGTCTTAGGGATGGAAAAACGGGAAAAACCAGCAAAGTGGTCAAATCTTATGCGTCTTATGTCTTAGGGATGGGAAAACGGGGAAAACCAGCCAAACGCAAAAACAGTGTTATGTCACATATGTCGGTTATGCGCGGTTATGCGTTAGGGATAGGAAAATGGGAAAACCAGTGAAACAGTCAACTTGAACCTCTGGTCATGTTCAAGCCTCAAAGCCTGTGCCTGTCGTGGGCTGTCATGCCTGCTGTTGATTTTCCGAGGCTTTCAGAGGTCACATCTTTCGCAAGTAGCGAAAAAATTCGAAGAAGTTCAGACCTCAGATGTCAAGCAAGATATCTCCGAGACAATTGTCACCAGAGTGTCACAAGTTTGCCACCTTGGATTTCTTTGGTATTTTTTGGCCTTTTCACATACATCACATACTCATGGAATCCGATGGAATCTTGTACAAATAACAACGAATAACAACAAATAAAAGAAGAACGATAAGAATCGAAGAATGGATTCTTACAAGGATTCCAAGAGGTTCCTGTAACATTGTACTTGCATGTACTTGCTAGTAAATACCGGTAAATACTATGATACTATACATATTCGATATATTACTATCGTTACTAGAATCCGTATAATCACTATAATCGCTATAATCGCTATAATCGTATAATGCTATCATCGCTATCATACTATATTCACTATATTCCGATATTCGCTATATTATCGATATTATTCTGTCGATTCTGTAATATGTTGCGATATTTTGGGACCTGTAGCAGTGTAGGATCTGGGATCCATAAATCGTTTAGCTTGGCTGTAAGAGCCATCAAATGTAAGAGCTGACAATTGTGCAGGCTGTAAGAGCCCTCCCATTTCTTCGCATTTCTTGCGTTTCTTGATCACACAAACAGTGATGAGTTTGGTTTCCGTTATTTTTTCGCGTTTTCGTTTTTTCAAGACAGAATGGAAAACGATGGAAAAGTAGGGATGAACACATGAACATATGTCCCGATATGTCCGATATGCGCAATATGTCCCACTAATGACATGTCGGACATGTGTTGCGTGTGTTGGCAGCGTTGGCAGCATGGCAGAAACAATGTTTTTTTTTCCAGTGTTGTTCCACAATGGAACAGCCCACCACACACCCATGATGCCGCCGCCATTTCAAGGATCATATGGCGATATGGGATGATATGGGATCATACATCCACAAAACATCGCAAAACTTGAGGCGCTTGAGGCTTGAAGAGAAAAAAAAAACATGATTTAACCAGGATACGCAAGCTCGCTCAAGCTGGAAATCACTCAACATAACGACATAAATTCAAAATTGGATGACCATTATTCCGATTATTCACATTATTAAGGATGTAAGCCATGTAAGGGCCTTTAAGAAAACGAATAAAATAATCTGCAACAGTGTTACCGGTGTTACTGTTTTCGCTGTTTTGCTATTTTTTCGCTGCTGCCGCTATGGTGCTGGGTCATGAACGGCCTGAAGAACCCCAAGTTCCACCCAGACAGGTGAGCCAGCAGAGCCAAGCAACCCTGGACCACGTGAACCAGCCGACCCCGCAAATGGCAGAAATTTGCTTCCAAAAGGCTCCTGGCCAGGATTTGGCCCAAAAAGGGCCGTTTCCCAGTGGTCCCAGAAGGTAATTTTAATTGACGGCCCAAAGGCTTTCAAATGGCAGAAATTTGCTTCCAAAAGGCTCCGGCCAGATTTGGCCCAAACGGGCCGTTTCCCAATGGTCCCAGAAGGGGATTTTAATTGCCAGCCCAAAAGCTTTCAAATGGCAGAAATTTGCTTTAGCGTACGCGTTACAGCAGCCGCTATATAACTAGGAGCCAGCGCCCCTAGCTTTACCTGGGGCGCAAGACTTGTTTTCAGTCGCTCGCTGCATGACCTCTCGGACGGCTTCGGGCTCTGCAGGCGGTTTAGGGTTTTAGGGTTCCAGGCTCCTCCACGGGCCCCTCCCGCTTCCCCACACGATCCCTCGTGCGGGTCCCCAGGATTGGGACTGGGCTTCGGCGGGTTAACCCGGGCGTCCAGACATTTGTAGCTTCAAAAGAAACGACGGGCCTACGCGCTGCAGGCGCGCATTTCTTTTTTTTGTGCACTATAAATTACATATCATCAGCTAAAGGCCAGGTGGGCCAAAAACTGCTCCCTAAAGACTGCCTGGCGGCCGCGCCGGGCCCGAGTTGAAGCCCAAGTGGGCCAAAAACTGCTCCCTAAAGACTGCCTGCCGGCCGCGCCGGGCCCGAGTTGAAGCCCAGGTGGGCCAAAAACTGCTCCCTAAAGACTGCCTGCCGGCCGCGCCGGGCCCGAGTTGAAGCCCAGGTGAGTCAAAAACTGCTCCCTAAAGACTGCCTGGCGGCCGCGCCGGGCCCGAGTTGAAGCCCAGGTGGGCCAAAAACTGCACTGCCTGCCGGCCGCGCCGGGCCCGAGTGGAAGCCCAGGTGAGTCAAAAACTGCTCCCTAAAGACTGCCTGGCGGCCGCGCCGGGCCCGAGTTAAGGCCCAGGTAGGCCAAAAACTGCTTCCTAAAGACTGCCTGCCGGCCGCGGTGGCGGCACAGAGAAACCCAAGATCTGCAGACAATCTGTCTCTTAAACATCTGCCCGCCGGACCGGGCCGGCCAAATCAGTACCAAAACATTAAAAAGGCGCGCCTGCGGCGCGCCACTATACCCCCTTTCTAGTCACATATATAGCGTTTTTTTTCCTTCGCGCGCGTTGCGCGCTCAAACCGCTGGATTTCGAAAAATTCGGTCTCGTCCATCGTCTTTTTTGGGCGTTTGCGTTTTTTTTGGGCGCCGCGTCGGGTTGCAAAACCCTGCTTTCTGCTTCTGCTTTCGATCATTGCAAAAAACGCTTCGAGACGCAAAATCTTCAAAAAAAATGTTGTTTATCTGAACTGCGGGCCCCCCCGCGCCGTGAATTAATTGCCCGCCCCCCCCCCGGAAGAGTGCAAAACAAAGGCAAACCGCACAAGTTATGCACATCAAAATTTCACGACCCAAAACCAGGGGTTTTGACGCTGTTTTTTGGGCGATCTGCTTCGACGGAGCCGCTTCGCCGAAAACGGCGGGCTTGGCCGCCTATTGGCCGAAGTGCACCGAAAAAAATTGGCGAGAGTTTAGTTCTCTTTTGACCCTTTCAAAGTACCCTTCTTGCATGGGTTTCTTCGTCCACGGGCCCCTCCCTCTTCCCCACACGATCCCTCGTGTGGGTCCCCGGGCTTGGGACCGGGCTTCGGCGGGTTAACCCGGCGACAAACAAACAAACAAACAAACAAATAGACCAACAAACGAACAAACAAACAAACAAGCAATCAGAGACAAACAGAGACAAACAAAGACACACGAACACACAAAGAAGAAACGGAAAGAAACAACCACCAAAAGGAGGGACAAAACACGGAAGGAGAAGCAACACGAAAGGAGGAGAAACAAGTGGAAGGAGGAAGATCACTTATGACTAGGGACCTACGGGCGGGTGGGGTGAAGCAAACATGATATACCATCACAATGATGGTATGTCTCTGTCTAACAGCGTGGGTACAAATCCTTCTGGCCGGCCTGCTTGGCCCCTTGGGCTGCTATTTGGGCATTATCCGTCCCGATTCTCGTCCAACTTCGGCCTCTTCAACCACTATGGGTGCATCATTGTTTCCCTTTCTCTGCATTAGGGCTGACACCCCACGGCACACAAACTGCATGTCGCACACCGTTGCCGCCCTCCGGCCCGGACTGGCGCCATATATGGAGTCATGGTCCCCTTCTAAGCCCCGGGAGCAACAGAGCCTCAGTTGCATTGGCCTGGGTTGACGCCCTTTTTGGGCAGATACTGGCGCCATATGGGGGCGTAGTCTCCTTCTATCTTCAACCCGAATCCAACTTGCATCCTTCAACCGCTATGGATGCATCATTGTTTCCCGTTTTCTGCCCTAGGGCTGGGCCTTACGTAGTAGGACCCCTTGGTCTCTGCCCCATGGCGGCCCTGTGGCGGCTAAATTCTTCTCCAGCCGGGCTGGGTCTTGGGCCGGAGTCTCAGCCGGGCTCGGCTTTACGTAGTAGGGCCCCCTGGTCTCTGCCCCACCGCGGCCGTGTGGCGGCTACATTCTCTCCAGCCCCCGGGCTGGGTCTTGGGCCGGAGGCTTAGCTGGATCGGGCTTTATGTAGTAGAAGTACCGCGGTGATATGCAAAACGTGGAGGTGGTAATTTGAGGGCTTGCCCTAAACCCTGAAAAGTGGAAAATAGGGTGGCTTGCCTCCTATCTGGAGAGGGGTGGGAAGAAAGGTATAGGCCCCAGATCAAAGGGCCCGACTTCAAGAAACCACGCGTACACAACCCCAGAGATATGCCGCCACCTTCACACCCTTCAGGTGTCTATCGAATTATAGATATATAGATAATAGATATATAGGATCCCCGGCCGGTGATAGCCTATAGAATGTGGATCTTTTACAATTATGAAATGGTTTTCCGGACAGCCATTTTATAGGAAGGATGGTTGGGGTGCACTGTGGCCTCCTTTTGCAAGAGTTGGGTTCATCATTTTATAAGGCCCGCACTGCCTACTTGCAAACTCTTCCTTTTTCAAGCATAAACTTTTGCAAAGAAAATCCCTTCACTTTATAGGTGCCAAACGGTTTGGTGAATCAAATCTTATTATAGACACCCCGCTGACCTTTGCAAAGAAATTGTCCTCATTTTATAGGTATATGGTTGTGCTAAGTAGAGCATGGTGCACCATTTTTTGTGATACTAAATTCTATTGATATATATTTATATTTATATATATATATATTTATTTATATTTATATTTATATTTATGTTGAACATTTGTTGGTTTGGATGTTTTCAAAGAATGTTTGATTTATTTTGAGACGTCATAGATTGACAAGAATGGGGGGGCAGGGGGATCACCAAAAAAAACATTAAAACAAATTCAAAACATTTTGAAACCCACACTGGCACCTATAAAATGCCTTGCAAAGCTTGTACAGACCGCATTTAGTGTTCAACCAATTTTCCTTTCTTTACCTTTGTCCCAAGACTTTGGAAAAATTACATTATTAGAGTATATTAGAATCAATATTCTGACATGTTATCTGACATTTTCTCTGAGACATATTTTGACATTCTATCTGGCATCTTCTGTAGCATAAAAAATGCATATAAAATAAGCATATTGCAGCACATATTCAAATTCACGAAAAAATGAAGTTTTTTTCATTTAATGGTATTGCTAATGGCATATGATCTATAATATTTGAAATATTTATAATATATATTTCTTCACTTTGATTGTATTCAACATTGATAATATATATGTTCTACAATATTAATTCTTCAGGTACAACATTTGTCTTAATTTGTTGTATAGATATTTTTAACTCACAATTAAACATATTATAAGAATACACATATCAAAAAGTAAAGAGCCCATAAAATATCATTTTTAATTTTCAAACGTTACAAAAGTACCTTTTCCTGTTTACGCATTTAAATATGACATGTTTCACTTTCTTGTTGCGGCTTTTCCGCTGTGTCTCTCCCCTATAGCCTTCCCCCTTGGGGCCTTTCCGGGTCGAAGTCCTCGAGCCGCTGGGGCTTCCCCCTTCTTGTGTTACCCGACAGAAAAGAGGCAATGACAGGGTTTTGGTAGCCTGCTTTTTTTAAGTATTTCTTATTAAGCTGCCAAGGCGAGACCTTTTCGATGCCATGAAAGTAAGAAAGCAAAAATTGCCGCAAAACTTGTACAGTGTGTTACAGACCGCAGAGTGAATGCTGCACACCCAAGCTACCACCTATAAAATGCCATGCAAAGCTTGTACAGACCGCAGAGTGAATGCTGCACACCCAAGCTACCACCTATAAAATGCCATGCAAAGCTTGTACAGACCTCAGAGTGAATGCTGCACACCCAAGCTACCACCTATAAAATGCCATGCAAAGCTTGTACAGACCGCAGAGTGAATGCTGCACACCCAAGCTACCACCTATAAAATGCCGTGCAAAGCTTGTACAGACCTCAGAGTGAATGCTGCACACCCAAGCTACCACCTATAAAATGCCATGCAAAGCTTGTACAGACCGCAGAGTGAATGCTGCACACCCAAGCTACCACCTATAAAATGCCATGCAAAAGCTTGTACAGACCGCAGAGTGAATGCTGCAGACCCAAACTGCCACCTATAAAATGCCATGCAAAAGCTTGTACAGACCGCAGAGTGAATGCTGCAGACCCAAACTGCCACCTATAAAATGCCATGCAAAGCTTGTACAGACCGCAGAGTGAATGCTGCACACCCAAGCTACCACCTATAAAATGCCATGCAAAGCTTGTACAGACCGCAGAGTGAATGCTGCACACCCAAGCTACCACCTATAAAATGCCATGCAAAGCTTGTACAGACCTCAGAGTGAATGCTGCACACCCAAGCTACCACCTATAAAATGCCATGCAAAGCTTGTACAGACCGCAGAGTGAATGCTGCACACCCAAGCTACCACCTATAAAATGCCGTGCAAAGCTTGTACAGACCTCAGAGTGAATGCTGCACACCCAAGCTACCACCTATAAAATGCCATGCAAAGCTTGTACAGACCGCAGAGTGAATGCTGCACACCCAAGCTACCACCTATAAAATGCCATGCAAAGCTTGTACAGACCGCAGAGTGAATGCTGCACACCCAAGCTACCACCTATAAAATGCCATGCAAAGCTTGTACAGACCTGCAGAGTGAATGCTGCACACCCAAGCTACCACCTATAAAATGCCATGCAAAGCTTGTGCAGACCGCAGAGTGAATGCTGCACACCCAAGCTACCACCTATAAAATGCCATGCAAAGCTTGTACAGACCGCAGAGTGAATGCTGCACACCCAAGCTACCACCTATAAAATGCCATGCAAAGCTTGTGCAGACCGCAGAGTGAATGCTGCACACCCAAGCTACCACCTATAAAATGCCATGCAAAGCTTGTACAGACCGCAGAGTGAATGCTGCAGACCCAAACTGCCACCTATAAAATGCCATGCAAAAGCTTGTACAGACCGCAGAGTGAATGCTGCACACCCAAGCTACCACCTATAAAATGCCATGCAAAGCTTGTACAGACCGCAGAGTGAATGCTGCACACCCAAACTGCCACCTATAAAATGCCATGCAAAGCTTGTACAGGACGCAGAGTATTACAGGAGCTATTTCATAATGTTCCTAATTCCATTTTATAGGTGACTTGTTGGGCGTTTGTCTTACATCCCAACTACCCCCTCCAACTTGAGCAGTAACATTTTATAGACTATATTTTTGCTGTGGTCAATATCACTGTTAACCTTTGCAAAAGAAGTTGGGTCATAATATAGGAAGGTATGTGTTCATGATGGTTTTGCTTTGCACCTCATTTCATAGAGAGAATGTATGGGTCTACACCTTAGCTTTTCATTTTATAGAGCTATTTTTCCTATAGAATGAGGGGGGCAAAGGTCCCTAGGCAACACTAAGGGAGGATTATATAGGTATACAGGTATAGATATAGATATAGATATAGCTATAGATATAGATATAGATATAGATAGGTTTTTTCTTACGTTTAGATAGATAGATAGATAGATAGAAAAGGAAACGGAGCAGCAAAAAAGTTCTGCAGCTCACTCTGGCTCCGAGAACAGGACTCGCAAAACAAGGCCGAAAGAGTCAAATGGCCGCCGTTGCCATGACCGCGTTGGCGCTTGTGGTGGCTAACCAGGGCGAGGAGCCCGCGGGCGCCACCGCTGCGCTGCAGCTTGCCGTGACCTCCTCAGCCTTCCAGTGGCCAGGCCGCGGGGCGGCGCTTGGGCACAGGGCCGTGTTGGCCCTCGTGGCCGCCACTCGCTGGTGGTCGGTGGGCCGCTGCCGGGTCGGCTTTGAGGCCTTCCCGGGGGACGGCGAGGTCCCAGCAGCTCGGGGGACGGTCATCGACAAAGCTGACCGCCTGGTTCGAGGCGCCAGAAGAAAAGCGTTAGTTTTTTTTGGGTGTGAGGTGGAGTCCAGGTACAACCGAAACCTTCGAGGGATTTTTGGTGGGGACAAGCCAGATAGAAGGTCCAACTAAATGTTTGGGTAAATGCTATGGCGGGGACGACTCCAAGTAAACTGTCTTAGACCCTTGAAAGGTACGGTTGTGAGTGAATTGCGCACCTGCCTTTGTTTGTTTTGACACTTCAGGGGAGCCCCTTTCTCGCGCCGGTGCTGCTGGACGTCCTCTTCTGGCCCTCGGCGGTCGCCGTGTGGCACCGCTGACATCGCCCGCAGGTGGCCACGCTGGAACTCCACGGCCGCCTTGACTTCCCGGGCGGGCACTCGGCCGTGATCCTGTTCGAACTCTCGGTGACCCGACCTCCGTCGGATGACGGGCAGTCGGATGGTGGCTCACTGCCATCATCCCACTCCGCCTTTGGGTCCGTGGAGGAGGTGGACACGGAGGAGGAAGGCGAAGTTGAACACGACCCCGAGGAAGAGCCTGAGGCGGTAGAGGCGGATAGTGAGAGAGAGAGAGAGGGAGAGAGAGAGAGAGAGAGAGAGAGAGAAAGAGAGAGAGAGAGAGAGAGAAAGAGAGAGAGAGAGAGAGAAAGAAAGAAAGAGAGAGAGAGAGAGAGAGACAACCGCGCACGCCAGGCCTTCTTCGTCGACATCCACGCCCGGTGGGGGACCGGGGAGACAACCCCCCCCCGCAGAGGACGGGGGCCGGGGCTTGGGGCGCCCCGGCAGCATCCCCTCTTCGGAGGGGGGGCTGACCGCCCCGGCGGGCTGCAGCGTGTCGTCTGCTGTGCGCCTGTTCGTCGGAGCAGACGCGCCGCAGACGGCACGCTCCAGCACGCCAAAGGTCGGGAGAGCCGTCCAGCCAAGCAAGGCGCGGCAAGGCGCCAGACCGCGCTAGAACCAGACAAATGTCGGCAGTGCTGCCAGTTGCCTCCCGGAACCTTCTCCGGAAGCTTCTCCGGAACCCGGTTGAACCTGACCTGGCTCTGCACCAACGCCTCCTAGAGACTCTCAGAGCGATGTGCTTCAATTTGAAATTTAGTTGAGACAGGCATAGCATGTCCATGGCCGTGAGTTTGCAAAGTTTACTCTGAAAGCTGTTTTTTTGTTTGTTGGCCATACCGTTGCTAGCCGATCCTGTGTTTTCATGTTTGCACGGAAGCCGTCACAACGACGGCCGTCGAAGCGAAGTGGTCGGCCAGCACGTGAAAAGGTGTCGCAGCACCAACGCCATCCCACACCACGTAGCTTCTAGCAGTAACGTTTCATTTTTCGACGCCGGTGCCAGGGCGGAGCGTCATTTGAAGTAATTTTTTTTTGACAGAGTGTGTGACTCGAGTATCCGACGGCCGAAGTCGAACACCAGGGCTTTCTAGTAGCAGTTAGCTATGGCAGGAGCAAGCTGGAAAGGCAAGTGGGGCAGCGGCGGCAGCGGCTGGGGAGGAGAGGAGTGGCCCAGCTCCAGCTGGAAAGGTAAAGCCTGGGGCAAGAATAAACCCGGTAAGCAGCCGAAGGGCAAGGGGGAGTGGGAAGCAGAGCCCTGGCAAGAGGATCCAAGCCAAGCAGGAGCAGGCACCGGAGAACACACAGGCCGCATCTTGTCGCGGTACTAATTTCCCAAGGCCATCTTGAAGACGGCCGCGGACCAGGATGGATCGGCTTTCGTCAAGGAAGCCAGGAAAAAAGTGGATGATGTCAGCTTCCTGAGGCAAAAGTTTCTCAAGAGGACCTTGGGCAAGAATAACTCGCACTTGGTGAGGCGCCCGGGTGTGGGGTTGAGCGAGGCCGCCGGCTCCGTGCAATCCGGCGCAGAGGTGCTCCAGAACTTCGAGCAGCTGGATTTCAAGCTCGTCACGGACGTCCTCATAGAACGTCCCTTTGTGGGACCATAGCAAATGATTGGCATGGCAGTACGCCATCCTCTGGGCAGAGCCTTGAGGAGCACTAAGCAGTGCTGGGGCCCGAGGGGCCTAAGTTGACCACTCTCCAATGGCACCACCCATTGTCTATGACTGGAGCCGTGGTGTATGGCTGCCGGGCATCTTCAATGTCTGACCACCCTTGGAGTGGGTGGGAACGGCCTAAGCAGGCCTGGGTGGGAATTTAGGGTTTAGGGCGTCTCGGCTGCGTGGCAGCAGAAGTTCGAGTGCATGGACGGCGCCACCTCGTACCTGAAGGATGTGAAGGTGGCGGCGTATCATGGTGGTTGTGGTTGCGCGGCTTCATGACCCTGGGCCCTTTGATCTGGGGCTTATACCTTTCTTACCCACCCCTCTCCAGATAGGAGGCAAGCCGCCCAAGTTTCCACTTGTTAGGGTTTAGGGCAAGCCCTAAAATTCCCACCTTTTTGGTAAAGCCTTGGAATCAATGGGAAATGGGCGTTTTGAGGCAAATCCTGACCAGGAGCCTTTTGGAGCCAGATTTGTGGATTTTGGTGGCTTGGAAGCCGGCAATTACAAGCGCCTTCTGGGAGCATTGGGAAACAGCCGTTTTGGGCCAAATCCTGGCCAGGAGCCTCTTGGAGGCAGATTTGGCAAAACCGGTCCCGGCTTTGTCGACGTCGTGGACTTTGTGGACTTCGAGGACCAGGCGGGGGCCGGGACGTGGGGCATCTCGGCAGCATCCCCTCAAAAGAGGGGGGGCTGACCGCCCTGGCTCGGCAGGTTTGTCGAGCCGAAGGTCGGGAGAGCCGCCGATGGCACGCCCATGGCGAGCAAGGGCTTGCCTCAAGGCACGCCGCTGCCCGCAGCGTGGACAAAACCGGTCCCGGCTCCAAGGGGGGAGGGACCCTTGCCCAAAAACGGCCGTTGAAGACTAAACAAGCTTTAAAATGGCAATTTTTGAGCTCAGTTTAGGGTTGCCCTGCGCAGGGTTTTACCTTGGGGGGTTTAGGGTATTTACGTTCCTCATAGAACGTCCCTTTGTGGGACCATAGCAAATGATTGGCATGGCAGTACGCCATCCTCTGGGCAGTACGCCATCCTCTAAGCAGTGCTGCAATGGCACCACCCATTGTCTATGACTGGAGCCGTGGTGTATGGCTGCCGGGCATCTTCAGTGTCTGACCACCCTTGAAGTGGGTGGGAACGGCCTAAGTAGGCCTGGGTGGGAATTTAGGGTTTAGGGTTTAGGGTGTGCTCTGTGTCCGTTCGCGCGCTTTATCGGGCCGGCTCCCCATACTCTCACTATGCGTAGCCAGTATTCCCACCCCGGCCACCCTGTCTATGCTCTTTTCGGGCTTAGGGTTTCAGTTTAAGTGAAACCCTTCGTCGGGTCGCTGACTGAAGGTTTTTTTGAGCTGCTCCGGTTGAGTAACGATGACTGTCCGTAGAATATTTCCAGCGGGCTCCCCCCTACCCCCCTGTCAAGGGGGGAGTCTAGGGAATTTCTGCTTGCAGACAATACTTTCTCTCTTGTACACTAAACAAGGCCTGAATAGGCCTGGTCTGTATACTACCCTCTCTTGCGTTCCCTCTCCTTTACCTTGTCACCTCATACTCCTGCGAGCGCCTCCGCGATCCTTACCTTACGCAGTGCGCCTGTTGCCGGACCTCAAACATCCAAACAACCAAACTCTCTAACAAGATGTCAAATCCCAATGTTTGAACTGTTTTAATTTCTGTGAAGATTTTTCAATGTGGAGCAGTGAACAAATCGTTGGAAGTTTGTTTCTCACAATCTGTGTGATCTCGGCATTTTTATTTGAAGTGTTTTGTTTTTAACCACCCTCTGTCACTGGGACTATCTGATTACTTCAGTATGGTAGCAATCCCGGTTCAAGGGAAGGTGGGAGGGTTTTCCAAAAATTTGGAACAACCTCCGAAACAATTAGAATCGGGGGTATATATCATGCCATGAAATTTCGTGATGCTCCTATTCAGAAAGGACTGGCTTTGATCACTGCATTAGAACTGGAGAGACGTGCGTCCAAATCATTTGCTGGATTTCACATATTCTGTGGTTTCTTTTTGGGCTGCGCTTTTACTCTCTGGATTTTGCTCTGGTGATTTGCCTTGCACAGATTCATGGATGATACAGTTGAAACGGGATTTGAAGAAGTTCGTCCATTGAAAGGTTTCCGCAAGAGGTGGGCTACATCTTCAGTTGCCGATGATTTTTCAGTAGGTGACGCCGAACAGGTGTACGCTGAAGACCTGATGGGGGACCCTTCAAGCTGTGGACATGACTCACTGTCGGGTTGGGACGTTTTGCCAATGACTGCTCCTATTTGTGCAGGAGAAACAGTAGGAGAACAGCATGAGCCTTTTGACATGCATGACAGTGCGCCTTGTGTTCAGGTGGAAGACCCCTTTGGAGGCGAGTCTGCATGGAAGCAGTGTGCAATGACTGCCCACAGCAAAAGACAGAGGCTTGCAAGAGAGAAGCTTCCCTGGGAGCTGCCAGAGATGAGCACGGTATTCAGGACTGGTGACTGCTGGAGTGGCACTATCATTGCTGGAGTTAAAGACATGTTTTTACCTTCTGGCATTGGCATTTCAGAAGCTCTCAATTCAACGACAGTGCAAAGATCTTCAACTGCAGTTGCTTCTGACCATGGTGACCCACCTGTCATACGCTTGAATGTGAAGCGGGTGAGGAAGGAGCTGCCAGACGAAGATATCCGTCGAATGGCTTTGTGTAAGCTGCGTGACTTGATCCTGCAGGACCCCATGGCCAGTCAGTTGGGTAGCAGTATTAGTTCCATGCTTGGGGCAGGCTGCACCTCGCCGATTGTGGGGATGTCCATCAGTGACTGTTTCAGGGCAAAGGCCTCCTCGACATTACAGAAGCGGGCGAGCTCGTTGTGGAGGCTTGCAAAGATTTTCAGACAGCTGGGCTTCTTAAGTTTCATGAGAATGACGGAGGAGCAGCTGTACACAGCCTTGTGCTTCATGCGTGATTCAGGGGCTGGTGCAACATCGGCTCAACACATGGTAGAAGCAATTTTCTTTTTGGACTCAACAATCAAGTTACAACTGGTTGATGTGAGGGCTGTGGTGTCTGGGAGATGCAGAGGGGTTGCAAGAGACATGTACCTGACGAAGGATCCACTGGCACAGAAGCGGCCTTTGCTTCTGACCCATGTGCAAACGCTGGAGGGCCTTTTTGGTTCACTGCCGACCCCTCTGCAGTGCATCCTGGGGCAGATATTATTCTGCATACACGCCTGCTGCAGGTGGAAGGACGCTCAGAGGATCAAATCTCTGACAGTGGAGAGTGGCCATGGTGAGACTCTCATACATGCTGACGCCTTGTCATCAAAGACCTCGTCGAGCGCAGAACAGAAGACGAGATTCATGCCCTATGTCGCCCTGGGGTCGGGTGTGACTCAGACAGACTGGGGCTCAGTATGGCTTGATGCGCGTGATGTGGAAGGACTGCATCACAGTGACTTTACACTGCCTAGCTATTCAGAGAGGACTGCACAATGGACCACAAACCCAATGAGTGCATCTGAAGCCACTTTTTGGTTGCGTGAATTTCTCAGTGGAAACCTGGATCAGACCTCAGCTTTCCAATATGGATCTCACAGCTGCAAGACCACGTTGTTGACCTGGGCAGGCCGTTGCACTCAGGTGGCTTTCAGCCCATCAGATCGGAGGCTTTTAGGTCATCACATGGACCCGCACATGAAATCTGTCCTAACATACTCACGTGAAGGATATACCTGCCTTTGCTCAAAGATCCTTTCAATGTTCAAGCTCATTAGGACAGGGGACTTTGACCCAGACATGTCTGCCATTGACCGCGTTGTGCAGTTTTCTGAGCATGCACCTGGTGATGCTGTGGCAGAACAGTCAGGGGCACTTCATGCAGGTGATGCCGCCTCAGACTCAGAATCCAGTGTGGCGTTAGAGTGTGGTGAAGCTGGTGATGAGAGTTTTCGTTTCATGCCACCTGATCAAATGCCGCTGACGTCGCTGTTTCCTGATTTCCCTGGGGTGCCAGAGAACATGCTGTTTGTCCACAAAGTGTCGGGCTTGGTCCACGTTGCAAACGAAGACAATTTCTTTTTGTGTGGCAGAAAACCCTCAGTGAACTTCAAGATGTATGGATCACTGGTAGGTGACCGAAACCTGTGTGAAGGCTGCACTCAATGCAAGAAGGCGTTTGAGAGTCACCGTGACAGTGAGCCAGGAACCTAGAAGTGCGTGGCATGCTTGACATGTGCACATCTATAAGCTTGAGTTCAGTCTTGCAATATGCAGCAAATACCTGTGCAGAGAATCCGATCTCTGAGAGAAAAACAGCGCTGTGGCAGCCCCAGGGATGTGTCTTCACGATAGTTTTTTGAATTGTTTAATTAGGTAATCGCGTTTTTCAGATTGTGATGCAAACAAATCTCCAATTTGAGTTCTTGAATCTGAGTTGCAGTCATTTCAAACCACCACATGACTGCCATGCATGGAATTGACACATTTGATGACGAACCAGATCGTCCATTTGGTGCCAAGCCGTTGCAAAGAACTTGAACAGTGGAAATAATGCACACATGAAACGTAAACAGATTTCTTAGGTAAACAAACGTCATGTGATCAAGTTTGCAAACACTTGCTGGGATCCTTGTTGCCTTGAAGCGAATCCATCATCCCGCGTCTTGGCAAATCTCAAGGACAGAGTTGGAATCTTTTGTCCCAACTTTCACACGGGAGATCACATGACACCTTTTGTTTATTGACAGACCGTTTCAAAAATTTTCCATTTTTGAGAGTCGTGTGCAGATGTTTATGATGTGAACAATTTGAAAGGCAGTGCAGCGTTTTTGACAAAAGATGCAACGGAAAGAACCACTTATCACAGGATTCAGAAACTGGCCCTGCTCACAGGGATAGAGGTTTGAAATCGACTGCGCCGTGCGATGTCTTCAGCTCTGGACTCGGTGCCCGCCTTTACTGACAGGGCTGAACAGATCGGAGTTGAACGATGGGTCATAGACAAACTGGTTGAGAAAAAGTTTGCAACTTTTGGTCGCTTGGCCTTTGCTTTCCCATACTCGCCGCAGACAGCAGATGACACTGCCTTCAAGCGATTCTTGAATGATGCGCTGGGCGATGCAGTCAGTGATGATCAGTTGTCAACGCTCAGACGACTCTTTTTCGAGTCACATACAATGGCGCTGACAGATGTGAGGTTGCGATCTGAAGCAAGTCCTGACCCTTCACAAGCGTCCAGAAGGCTCCCTACTGCGGAGCGTGTTGCCCGCCAGCGTGAGCAACAGAAAAGACTTGGAGGGCTCATTTTTGACCCCAGCACCATACCGGCGAACCACCTTGTCGACCTTTACGTAGACATGGTTGACACGGGAGTCTTGACCTATGTGAAGGCTGAGAACTGTTGCAGCAGAGCTCAAGAAGTAGAAGCGATCAAAAAGGATCAAACTGTTAGCACTGACTCTTCTGGCCTTTTGAAGCTGTCCACAAAGCAGAGTGACCAGCACTGCGAAGCAAACACCGAGCTTCGTTTAAGGGCCGCCTGGCAAAGGCGAAACCTGGCGATGGACCTTGCAGGTTTGTCCACGTTTGAGAAAGCAGAGTCTTGGACACAGTTTTTGTTCACCCAGCTCATGAAGGACCAGCCCAAGGGATTCTCAAGGATCTCAATCCAACAATTGGTGGACTGCGACAAACATCTTTTCATCCTGGCGTCCCACATGACCATGGGAAAGTTGACTAGCGTTCCAGGTGAACCAAAACCGATTGATCAGGCCTTTGACAAACTCCGTGACTCAAGTGAGGTGCTGCAGTACCTGACCCCTCTTCCTGCAGTGAGAGTGCATGACGCGCCTGCAGCGCCAAGTGGCCGACCGAACAAGGTGCAGAAGACAGAGAAAGGCGCAAAAGGCTCAGGGAAGAGCCACTCAGCCAAGGGATCCAACACCTCAAGGGTGCAGGTTCCTGATGGATGCACATCGCATGACAGCGACAACAAGCCGCTTTGCTTTGCGTACCAACAAGGGAAATGCAAATTCAAGGGCCCGGCTGGTAAGAGATGCGCACGTGGCTATCACAAGTGCTACAAGCAAGGATGTTACAGGCACAAGCCATTTTACTTGTGCAACCACTCTGACTGAAGCCACGTGAAATCAGTTTCACCGGTGCGGAGCTCGGGCCAACCACTTTTTATAGAAATTTTCGCTGGACGAGGTTCTTTGTCTAAAGCTGCTTTTCAAGCAGGTTTTTCAGTTTTGAGCATTGACCATGAGAGCGGCTCATCAATTGTGCCGATTGTGCAGCTGGATCTTACCTCGCCTAGCGGGGAAGCAATTTTGTGGGACATGTTGGAATCACAGCAGCTGTTAGCAGTGCATCTTGGATTACCCTGTGGCACCGCTAGCAGGGCACGGGAGCGGCCTGTGGCTCCCCACCTTCAAAGACAAGGGGTACCAAACCCCCCGCCACTGAGATCAGCAGACCATCCGTTGGGACTCCCAGGCCTCAGTGCTTTCCATCAGGCAAAGGTTGACAGTGCAAACCGATTGTATGCTTTGGCAGTCGCTATTATGGTTTTTTGCTGGCGCAGAGATATCATATTTAGCATCGAAAACCCAGCAAACAGCTGGCTATGGGCTGCTTTGGTTCAACTGACGTTGCAACACTCAACAGAGGCTGCTGAAATTTACAACAAGCTGGAGAAAGTCATTTTTCATGCGTGTTGCCATGGCTCGACACGCCGCAAAGAAACAGGTTGGCTGTCTACAAAAGGTGTCTATGACAGCTTGCAAGCCGTCTGCCAGTATGACCATCCTCACGATGCGTGGGGGGTGAAATGGAATAATGGAAGCTGGGCTTTTGACACTTCACTAGAAGCTGCATACCCAATGCTGTTAGCACAACGGGTGACAGCCTGCCTTGTGCGTGTGGCTAAGCAAAGAGGCTACACTCTGGGGACTCCACAGCGGCTACATGATTTGTCAACTGCAATGCAGGGAAAACAATCTAAGAAACACCCAGCTCTGATTCCTGAATTTCACCACTTCGAGCAGCATGTTGCCTCCAGCACTGTGCCGGAGGGATCCAAACTTCTTCCTCCTCATTCAGGGGGCGATGTTGTTCGGGAGGAGCAAGAAGCCAGTGACACAAAGAAGGTCAAATTGGGTTTCTACCATACCCCTGAGCAATTTCTGCAAAAGGCGCTACAGACAGGGCATCCTATGGATACCACAGAACATTTGGAAGAGGTCACCAGGGAAGCTCTGGAGTTCAACTTGCGTTACCCCCACCATTTGGTGGAGCTAGAGCGCAAAAAGAACCTTTTGCATGCGAAGCTGATGGCAGCTCAACTGGAGAAGCAAGAACTGACGCTTCATGAAGAAATGCCAGAGTGTTTACGGAAGGTGCTTGATGGGAAGCGCCTGCTACTTTGGCGTGGCCTCTTGGAAAAGTATGGGTACGATGATTTGGAAATCTTTGAATACATGGCACATGGTGTGCCGCTGGCAGGGAAACACTCCCTGGCCCCTTGTTACCCTGAGAAGGTCAAGCCTGCTTCAATCACCGTGGCTGACCTGGAGGCATCTGCAACCTGGCGACGAAAAGCCATGCTTGGTAGGAAGAATGTGGCTGGTGAGGCCTCTCACATAGAGCACCTGGAAACAACTGCAGCGGAGGAACTTGAGCAGGGGTTTTTGGAGGGGCCTTTTGGGTCCGAAAAGGAGGTGTCCGATTTCTTTGGACATGACCGATGGATGCTGATCCGTCGATTTGTGCTAGTCCAGGGGGCCGAGATGAAATTGAGGCCCATAGATGATTGCCTTGAGTCCCAGCTAAACCAAGCCTATACCTCAACCTCCTACCTCAAGCTTCAAGACATAGACTTCATCACAGGGTTTGCACTGAGGGTTGCAGAAGCGGTTGCAGGTGGTCGCCAAAGGCATGGCTCGGGAGCTTGGAAGGGAAAATGCTTAGACCTTAGCAAGGCGTACAAGCAGATGGCGATCAGACCGGAACACCGCCACCTAGCAGTTTTGTTTTTCCATGGCCATGATGGCAACCCGAAGTTCTACGTGGCCAATTCTCTCATGTTTGGAGCAACGGCAGCAGTCTACAGTTTCAACCGTGTCAGCCGAAGCCTTTGGTTCCTTTTCAACCGCATGCTGAAGATACCCAGCGGCGTCTTTTATGATGACTTCCCACTTTTCTCACCGTCTGAATTGGCAGAAAACGCTGACAGCAGTGCGAGTGAGTTGTTGGACTTGTTGGGCTGGAGACATGCGAGAACCGGCCCTAAAGGTTTGCCTTTTGAGAGCCACTTTCAGGTTCTTGGGTGCAGCTTGGATCTCAGCCGTGTGCCGCAAGGACTTGTTACAGCTGAGAATAAGCCAGGTCGCATAGACCGCTTGCTGGAAAATCTGAGCCGCATAAAGACTGCGGGTCGCATGAGTCTACACGAGGCTCAAATATTGCATGGCTTGCTGAGGTACGCAACAGGGTTCTTTGCGGGCAAACACTTGCATCAAGTTTGTGCAGAAGTTATGGCTCTTGGTTCAGGAGCTGCAAACCGACGCTTAAGGGATTTGGCCGATTTCTGTGACTATGCAACGGCTGCCCTGAAGAGCAGCAAACCCCGGGTGCTTTCAGCTTTCAGTGAGAGAAGACCAGTGATTATTTTTACTGATGGTGCATGGGAGAACCGGACAGCTGGCATTGGTGCAGTTGTTGTTGACTTGGCCACCAACCGACGGTGGGTTTTAGCAGGAAGAGTGCCCTAGGTTTTACTTGACAGGTGGCAACACCTTGTGGGCGATCAATTGATCTGCCAAGTGGAACTCTACGTGATGGTGGTCATACGTTGGATGTTTCGAGATCTCCTCAAGGAGAGACGTTCGCTGTGGTGGGTTGACAACGATGCAACCCGTTTTGCAATTATCAAAGGGCTCAGCTCAAGCCCCACCATGCGCATCCTTATAAGAGAGTTTAATGCATTTGAGATTGACTCTCCCTCTTTTACCTGGGTTGAGAGAGTTCCAAGTTTCTCGAATGTGGCGGATGGACCCTCCCGAGGGAAACCTCAGGAAGCCTTGTCCTTGCTTGGTGTTAACGAATGCAGTGAGTTCCAACATTGTCCTGAGCTGGTGCACCGCCTTCTTGCCGACCAGCTGGTCAATCAGATGGGGTGATAGTCGGGACCAGCTGGAATGCATAGACCCAAGACTTGCAGCCAGAATGGTCAATCAGTTGAAATGCCTGAGAATGAGAAAATTTTTCCAGCAGCAAAATTTTGTCAGCTCCGAGTTCAATCACCGAAACTACCCCTGACCGCTTGCTCGAGCAAGTCCAGGAAAAAGAATGGCGGCGTTCATCATTTCAGTGCATGTTTATTTGTGCATTCCGTTTTTCGAGCTCACATGTTTTCGGTTTTGCAAGATTTCGAATTTTCAGCACATGTGCAGTCCGACCGTTTTGAATTTTTTGACGAGTGATGGGTTGTTGGATTTGTCGGCGTCTTATTTATATCGCGAGCGCATGCGTAGTGGTATAGGTTAATGGAGAGTTGTTCAAATAGAGGTTGATATGTATACAGACTTTAGTGATATAAAGGAGAAGGGAATTTCTGTTTGCAGACAATACTTTCTCTTTTGTACACTAAACAAGGCCTGAATAGGCCTGGTCTGTATACTACCCTCTCTTGCGTTCCCTCTCCTTTACCTTGTCACCTCATACTCCTGCGAGCGCCTCCGCGATCCTTACCTTACGCAGTGCGCCTGTTGCCGGACCTCAAACATCCAAACAACCAAACTCTCTAACAAGATGTCAAATCCCAATGTTTGAACTGTTTTAATTTCTGTGAAGATTTTTCAATGTGGAGCAGTGAACAAATCGTTGGAAGTTTGTTTCCCACAATCTGTGTGATCTCGGCATTTTTATTTGAAGTGTTTTGTTTTTAACCACCCTCTGTCACTGGGACTATCTGATTACTTCAGTATGGTAGCAATCCCGGTTCAAGGGAAGGTGGAACAACCTCCGAAACAATTACCCACCCTTTTTGTCCCACCCTTGTTTCTCTCCTGCCCTTCCTTCTTCAAAAGGTGCAGAGGGGGGGATGGGGGTGATAGTCGGGACCAGCTGGAATGCATAGACCCAAGACTTGCAGCCAGAATGGTCAATCAGTTGAAATGCCTGAGAATGAGAAAATTTTTCCAGCAGCAAAATTTTGTCAGCTCCGAGTTCAATCACCGAAACTACCCCTGACCGCTTGCTCGAGCAAGTCCAGGAAAAAGAATGGCGGCGTTCATCATTTCAGTGCATGTTTATTTGTGCATTCCGTTTTTCGAGCTCACATGTTTTCGGTTTTGCAAGATTTCGAATTTTCAGCACATGTGCAGTCCGACCGTTTTGATTTTTTTGACGAGTGATGGGTTGTTGGATTTGTCGGCGTCTTATTTATATCGCGAGCGCATGCGTAGTGATATAGGTTAATGGAGAGTTGTTCAAATAGAGGTTGATATGTATATAGACTTTAGTGATATAAAGGAGAAAGCATGTCTCCAGCTTTCCACGGGGTCGAAACGGCAGAAGGAGCCACAAAGTGCCCAACATAGTCCCAACATAGCCTCCAAATGGCACCAGCAGAGCCTCAAGAAGACTCCCAGGCGGCCCCGCCGGAACGAGCCGTCCGTTTTATCAACGAGCCGTCCGTTTTAGTAAAACGGACGGCTCGTTATTGGGAAAACGGACGGCTCGTTGAGAACGAGCCGTCCGAAATGGTAAAACGGACGGCTCGTTGATAAAACGGACGGCTCGTTCTTTTAAAGGCGTTTCCCTGCATACGGCTGCTTCCCGGGGAGGGTTCCGGAGAGCTTCTCCGGGCAGCTGCCCGCGGCGCCCGCCGGAGAAAGCGCCAATAAACCCTTGAAATTTGGCAGTTTTAAAGCTAAAAGGGTTTGAGGTTTTTTCGAGAATTTGGTGCAGATTTGCACCTTTTCCTGGCCTTTCTGGCCATTTCAGGCCTTAAAACTGCAGATTTAGCCGGTTTGAAGCCCCAAAAAGCTTTAAAAAATGAAGGTTTCGGACCCCCAAACCCTAAACCCTTCAAATGTAAATTTTCGGCCAACTTTGGCAATTTTGGCAGTTTTGGGATAAATTTGGCAAATTTGGCCACTTTTGGCAAAAACTTGGAGATTTTCCAAAATTTGGTCAAATTTTCAGGGGGATTTGAAGGCAAATTTGGCCCTATGGCCAAAACTGAAATTATTTGGTCACTTTTGCCCTTTTTGGCAATTTTGGTGAATTCTGGGCAAATTTAGGCATTTTTTGCCACTTTAGGAAATTTGGCAGTTTTTGCCCAACTTAGGCAATTTTGGCAATTTTGGAAAAATTTGGCGATTTTTTGCACTTTTGGAGATTTTCCCAAATTTGGTCAAATTTTAAGGGGGATTTGTTTTTTTGGCCAATTTTGCCCTTTTTGGCAATTTTGATGAATTTTTGGCACATTTGGCGGTTTTGGCAAATTTAGGATTTTTTTGCCATTTTGGGAAATTTGGCAGTTTTTCCCCAACTTAGACAAATTTGGCCGTTTTTGGCAATTTTGGATTTTTTTTACCAAATTTGGTCAAATTTTAAGGTGATTTTGACGGCAAAATTTGCCCCTTTGGCAAAATTTGATTTTTTTTTGCCAATTTTGCAATTTTTTGGCAATTTTGGTGAATTTAGGCATTTTTTGCCATTTTGGGAAATTTGGCAGTTTTTGCCCAACTTAGGCAATTTTGGGCAAATTTCGCCATTTTTGGCAATTTTGGAAATTTTCCCAAATTTTGTCAAATTTTAAGGTGGTTTTGAAGGCAAATTTGCCCCTTTGGCAAAATTTGATTTTTTTTACCAAATTTTGGCTTTTTTGGCAATTTTGATGAATTTTGAACAAATTTCGCGGTTTTGGCAAATTTAGGCATTTTTGGCAATTTTGGCGAATTTGGCAGTTTTTGCCCATCTTAGGCAATTTTGGTAGCTTTGGATAAATTTGGCCATTTTTGGCAATTTTGGTGATTTTCCCACTTTTGGTCAAAATTTAAGGGGTTTTTGACGCCAAATTTTCTCCAAAATTGCCAAAATTGAGGCCCAGAGACCTGCCCATATTTAGGCCCAGAAAATGCAAAACTCAGGCCCAGAGCCCTGCCCAAAATTAGGCCCAAAATTGCCAAAATTGAGGCCCAGAGCCCTGCCCAAATGTAAGGCCAAAATTGCCAAAATTGAGGCCCAGAGCCCTGCCCAAATTTAGGCCCAAAAAAGCCAAAATTGCGGCCCAGAGCCCTGCCCAAATTTAGGCCCAAAAAAGCCAAAATTGAGGCCTAGAGCCCTGCCCAAATTTAGGCCCAAAACTTCCAAAATTGAGGCCCAGAGCCCTCCCCAAATTTAGGCCCAAAATTGCCAAAATTGAGGCCCAGAGCCCTGCCCAAAGTTAGGCCCAAAATGGCCAAAATTGAGGCGCAGAGCCTTGCCCAAATTTAAGCCCAAAATAGCCAAAATAGAGGCCCAGAGCCTTGCCCAAGTTGAAGCCCAAAATTGCCCAAATTGGGGTAAAAAGTTATTTGAGCAAATTTTTGCAAACTTTGGCTCTTTTTTGCCATTTGAGGAAAATTAAAGAATTTTGGCCGTTTGGGCCGTTTCGAAGCTAAAAATCACCAAATCCAATTTGGGATGAAGCACCCACAACAGGTAGAACAACTTGCCCCCCAGAGGCGGTTTTGGCGAAACCGGTTTGGCAAAAAATGCATTTTGTGCGGGTTTAGGCCGGGATGACGAAAAAGCCATTTCGAGGCTAAAATCTATCAAATCCAAATCCAAAGTCTGAACCCCCAACAGGTTAAAAAGGCGTGGCCCTCCAGAGGCCGCTTTGGCCCACGATTTGGGGACATTCTCTCTTATATATATAAGAGTGTTGTGCTTAACGTGCACACTCATTTAGTGTATCTCGTGTGACGGTATGGCTAAGGCCTTACAGTTAAGCGTCTGTTCCAGGTCCAAGCAAGAGGCTTTACCTTCTTGCAGCAGTTTGCAATTCATTGGCAATAAGAGAGAATACACGCTCGGGTCGTAGACCCTCGGTAGCTGGCTGGCCTCGCCAGCTGGCGCTCGAAGCCTGCTGTATAGCACCAACGGCTTCTCGCTTAGTTTAGGGTTTAGGGTTTAGGGTTTAGGGCCCGCCAACACAGGTTGGCGCCCAAGCCAAAGCCCACGAATGATTTTTAGCACGAAATCGAAATGATAATGCACAAAAACTTCTTTCCTTTATTAGGGGGAGTCGGACCCTAAGCTCGACATTTACTTAAGTAAAAAAATCCCGGCCTTGCGTGCCCTGGTCTCGACATTTTTACTTAAGCACCGTGCGCCCTAAGCTCGACATTTTCTTAAGTAATCGATGCCTTGCGTACCCTGGTCCTGACGGTTTTTAATTTAGCGCCGTGCGCCTTAAGCTCGACATTTACTTTAGTAATTTCAGCCCGTGCCCAAGGAGCCAAAAAGGCTCCAAGGACCCCCGGACTCTGAGCCCACCCCAAGGCAAGCCTTAAAGACCCCAAGAGCCCCAAGGACTTTAATTCCGCCCCAAGGAACCTAAGCCAAGGACCCCAATACCCCAAAGACCCAAAGAGCTTAAGACACCCAAGGACTCCAGAGACCGCCAAGGAGCCCCCCAAGGACCCCCCAAGGAGCCCCCAAGGAGCCCTTCAAGGACCTCCGAAGGACCCCCCAAGGAGCCCCCCAAGGGGCCTCCAAGGATTACAGCAAGGACCCCCCGAGAACCCCCCAAGGACCCCCCAAGGACCCCTCAAGGACCCCCCAAGGACCCCCCAAGGACGCCCCAAAGACCCCAAGGACACCCCAAAAGGACCCCCCAAGGAGCCCCCCCAAGGACCCCCCAAGAAGGCCCCAAGGAGCCCCTCAAGGACGCCCGAAGGACCCCGCAGAGACCCCCCAAGGAGCACCCAAGGAGGCCCCAAGGACCCCAAGAACACCAAAGGACCCCAAGGACCCTAAAAGGACCCCAAGGACCCAAGGACCCCAAGGACCCAAGGACCCCAAGGACCCCAAGGACACAAGGACCACTCCACACGCGACCTTGGTCCGTGGGGTCCTTGGAAATCTTTGGGATCGTTGGGGCTTTTTAGGGTCGTGTGGGGAGGGTCCTTTAACCTTAAATTCCTTTAACCCTAAATTCCTTTAACCCTAAAATCCTTTAACCCTAAAATGCTTTAACCCTAAATCCTTTAAATCCTTTAACCCTAAAATATTTTAACCCTAATTTTTTTAAACCCTAAAATCCTTTAACCCTAATTTTTTTAACCCTAAAATACTTTAACCCTAGGGTTTAGTTTTGGATGTTGCCCTGTTGTTCATATAATTTACGGGGTTTGGGGTCTCCAGTTGGGGTGCCAAGCCCCTCTTTATTGAAAATGAAGTTGTATCTTCAGCAATGGATGGTATCACTGACAAATTGGGGGGTGGAGGGCTTAAAACTTAAGGTTTAGTTTTGGATATTGCTTTGGTGTTTATATAACTTACAGGGTTTGGGGTTTCCAGTTGGGGTGCCAAAACCCTCTTTATTGAAAATGAAAGTGTATCTTCAGCAATGGATGGTATCACTGACAAATTGGGGGTTGGAGGGCTTGAAATTTAGGGTTTAATTTTGGATACTTCATTCTTGTTCATACAGCTTACAGCGTACCGGTGTCTCAAGAGGCCGCTTTCTTTTCTCAGAACACACAATGGCAGCATGCTGGTATGTTCAACTCCGCTTTCTCAATACACGCGCTTGTTGAAAGCACCCATTAGGCTTCAACTTGTGTTGGCGCACAAGTGCCGCAAGGCCTAAAAGTTTAGGGTTTAGGGTGTGCTAACGTTCTGGGCGCGCGCTCGTGGGCCCTATAGATTCTTCTTTCACGGGCCCACTCACCATGGCGCGCCGTGCGTGGCAGTACACCCACCCCAAACCACCCGGCGAACAGGATTTTAGGGTTTAGTTCCTAAAGTCTTTTTGGTGCTCTTACCCGGCGGGGGCCCGTTTCAAACTGCGGCAGGCCATATGTTTCCCTGCCCCGGTCAGCAACTGCCCTGATCGACATGATAGCGAGCCCCAGCAGAAGGTCAGCCGCCGGTCTGGGGGCCACCCCTCCTTGGTCGGGTGGGATGGGCGCGCCGCAATTCGGCGCGCAGAGCAAGTGTTGGCTTCAAATTGTTTAACCAGAAAACTCGACTTGGAGCAGAAATAGACTTGGCAAAAGATTCCCACGAAAGGCAAAACGCGCTGTGCCGCCCTGTTTGTATCTGCCAAAAATTCTGCAGGGAGGCAGGAGCCGTTCTCAAAGCACAATTTTCCCGGTCGGACGCGTCGAGCCGGAAGCCGTTTTTCGACATTTTGAGGTCAATTTTGTTTTTCTGAGCTTTGAAATGCTGTTTTGGAAGCTTGGGACCTCTAAAGAGCTTGATTTGGAGCAGAAATTGATTTGGCAAAGGCTTGGAAAAGCTCCGAGAATCGGATTTTGACGGCTGCGATCCTGCTATTAAACCGCTGACATAGGACATTAGAGAACGAGCCATTTTGTAGCCGATCGTGGGGGGGGGCCCTAGGCCGTTTGGGGCCGTTTTGAGCTGGTTTGGAGCCGTTTTGGGCTGTTTCAGGCTGGTTCAGCCTTTTGGGAACCCCAGGGGGGGCCCCCGGGGGTCACCAGCATGTGCGTTTTGCGCCGTTCTGGACGGTTTGAAGCGATTTTGGACCGTCTGCGGCTGGTTTGGAGGTGTTCTGGTGAGTTTTGGACCGTTTTGGGCTAATTTGGAATCGTTCTGGGCCGGTTTGGGCTGTTCTAGGCTGATTCAGCGCTCTGAGAACCCCAGGGGGGACCCCCCAGGAGGTGCCGGCAAAGTGCTTGGGTTTAGGGTCTTTACCTTTGACACTCAAAGGCTCGACCGCCTTTACGGCGTGTGCCAAGCGTCATGCCTTGCCATGGCGTTCAGCAGCCCCAGCTTAACCTGGGCTGCACGCTCCGGTGCTCTCAGGTCGCTCGCTGAGCGCTCGGACAGCTTCGGGCTCTCACGTGGTGGCAGCGAGCCCTCAGCTAGACTTTAGGGTTTTAGGGTTTAGGGTTTAGGGTGTGTACTGTGTCCGTTCGCGCACTTTATCGGGCCGGCTCCCCATACTGCTTTCACGCCGGCCCTCCCCATTTGCGCTCACTACGCGTAGCCAGTATTCCCACCCCAGCCACCCTGTCTATGCTCTTTTCGGGTTTAGGGTTTCAGTTTAGGTGAAACCCTTCGTCGGGTCGCTGACTGAAGTTTTATCTGAGCTGCTCCGGTCGAGTAACGATGACTGTCCGTAGAATACTTCCAGCGAGCTCCCCCCTACCCCCCTGTCAAGGGGGGAGTCGAAGCATGTCTCCAGCTTTCCACGGGATCGAAACGGCAAAAGAGGCCACAAAGTGCCTAACATAGTCCCAACATGGCCTCCAAATGGCCCAGCATAGCCCTAAAAAAGCAGCAGCAGAACCTAAAGTTACCCAACATAATGCCAACATAGCCTTCGAATGGCCCAGCATAGCCTTCAGAAGCCGCCAAGAGAGCCCCAGACTGCTCTACATAGCCCCAACATAGCCCCAACATAGCGTTCAGAAGCCGCCATGAGAGCCTAAAGGAGCCCTCCATAGTCCGAACGTGGCCTCTAAGCGGTCCAACATAGGGACCAAAAGCCTCAACACAGCCCTCAAAAATCCCAACATAGTCCCGAAATGGGCTCCAAATGGCCCAACTTTGCCTTGAAAAAGAGCCGGCAAGGCTCCAAGCTGTCTAACATAGACCCAACATAGCCCCAGCGTGGCTTCCAAATGTTTCGAAATAGCCTCCAAATGGCCAAATATAGCCTTCACAAGCCGCCAAGAGAGCCCCAAGGTGCCCAACACAGTGCCAGCATGGCCTCCAAATGCCCCAGCATAGCCCTCAAGAACCACCAGCAGAGCGTGAAGCTGCTCAACATAGTCCCAACATAGCCTTCAAATGGCCCAACGTAGCCTTCAGAAGCCGCCAAGGGAGCCCCAGGCTGCCCTACACAGTCCGAAAGTAGCCCAACACAGCCTTCAGAAGCCGCCAAGAGAGCTTCAAGGTGCCCACCACAGTCCCAACATGGCCTCTAGGCGGCCCAACATAGGCGCCAAAAGTCTCAACACAGGCCTCCAAAACCCCCGGCAGAGCCCCGAGCTGCCCAACATAGTCCCGAAATGGGCTCCAAATGGCCCAATTTTGTCTTGAAAAACAACGAGCAGGGCCCCAAGCTACCCAACATAGTCCTTACATAGCCTCCAAACGGCTCAACACAGCCTTCAGACGCCGCCAAGAGAGCCCCAAGGTGCCAAGGATAGTCCCGACATAGCCTCCAAAAGTCTCAACACAGCACTCGAGAATCATCAGCAGAGCCTCAGGCTGCCCATCACAGTCCCAACATAGCCCCGAAACGGCCCAACCAAGCTTTCAGAAGCTGTCATGAGAGCTTCAAGGTGCCCACCATAGTCCCAACATGGTCTCCAAGTGGCCCAACACAGCCGTCAGAAGCCTTCAAGAGAGCCACAAATTGCACACCACAGTCCCAACATTTCACCATTTTACGCGCCGGCATAATGTTCCAAAACCACCAGCAGAACCTCAAGCTGCCCAACGTAATCCCAACATGGTGTCCCAATGCCCCAGCATAACCTTTCAAAACCACCAGCAGAGCCTCAAGCTGCCCAACAGAGTCCCAACATGGCCTCCGGCAATTACAATCCACCTTTTCGGCCAAATCCTGGCCGAGGCCTTTTGGGAGCAAATTTCTGCCATTTGAGGGCGGGCCTTTTGGAAACAAATGTCTGCCTTGGGCCGGCAATTAAAATTCCCTTCTGGGACCACTGGGAAACGGCGCTTTTGGGCCAAATCCTGGCCGAGGGCCTTTTGGGAGGAAATTTCTGCCATTTGAAGGTCCCTGGGCCGGCAATTGAAATCCCCTTCTGGGATCATTGGGAAACGGCCCGTTTGGGCCAAATGGCCCCCAAATGGCACAATTTTTGGCCTCAAAAACAAGCAGCAGGGCGCCAAGCTACCCAACATAGACCCAACATAGCCCCAACGTCGCGGCCTCCAAATGGCTCAACACAGCCTGCAAATCGCCCAACAGAGCCTTCAGAAGCCACCAAGAGAGCCCCAAGGTGCCCAACATAGTCCCGATATAGCCTCCCAAAATTTCAACTAACACGGCACTCAAGAATCACCAGCAGAGCATCGGGCTGCCCATTACAGTCCCAACACAGCCTCCAAAAGGCCCAACATAGCCTTCAGAAGTCGCCAAGAGAG